>CM043017.1:159761350-159866308 GCA_023690525.1 Holotrichia oblita | reverse complement strand
AAATCGTTCTACAACTTCTTTAAGGTGAGTGTACGTAATTTTATTGTACGGCTTCAGGCCATTATAACTGATTCATATCTGCGGATAAACTGTGTATGCCAAAGGCTAGGAGAAGGATCCCAGATACCTAATATAACTTCTGAAGGTAATTTTATTCTTGAGAAATAAAAGTACGCTATTACGCTGTCTATCAATTATTAGTTTCACATGAATCAAATTAGATATCGAAAAATTATCAAGTGCCTCTTTTGTATGATTTTCCATATTATTCAAGAAAGGTCAGTCCATAAGCGCAGGCGTAATAATAACACATGACACCTGTGATATACGAGCAGTATCCGATCAACATTAAAAACAACAACAAACATAGTTTGAAAGGAATAAGTATCATCAACAAATTCGTGTATCTAATCTCAAATGGCATTATTTTCAGCAAAGTATTGTCTACCTATACTGACATCGAGGTCGCTAATGTCAAGTCATCTGAATCAGTCTGCAGCGCAATCACGTACCAATGATGCCGTCTCCAAGGCTTCCAAGTCATCCACGGATTTTACCTAAACTGTAGTGTCATCCGCAAAAAGTATATATTTACCAATCGTCATATGTTTAGGAAAATCATTGATATGTATTAAAAATAGAATCGGTCCCAGTATGGAACCCTGCGGCACTCCCAAGTGCATTGTCACTTCAATCGAAATATTGTGATTTATTTTGACTATCTGACGCCTATTTGTCAGATAAGACTCAAAATATTGTAACGACTGTTGATCAAAATTATATACTTTAAGCTTTTGTAATAGAATATTGCGATCAACACAATCGAACGCTTTACTATTATTACAAAATGTAGCCGCACAATACTCGCCGCTTTCAAAACATGCTAAGGCGAAATCAACAAAGTCCAGAACGGCTGCAGTAGTGGACCTTCCTTGTCTAAAGCCGAATCAATTCGGGCAGATTTTTTTTTCAAAATAACGTGTAGGTAACTTTATTTTTAATTAACTTTTCCAAAACCTTTGAAATCCCTAATAAATTTGAAGGAAAAAGCAAGCTTAAACGTATCAGCAATCTTACTATGAAAAACTTAAAATTTGCTAGTAAAACTAATATTATTATTACCTATAAAGGTCCAGTTTAAATTACTTACCATGTTAAAAAAAGAAATTCTTCCTCTTTGCGTTATAGGACGACACTTAATTATAGTTGAACAGTAACTCTCTTTAGTGAAAAGGGCTTATAACAGCTGGCCAACATGGCCACTTAGATTAGGTTCAAATACCGACGAAATATAATGATCAAATTCAAACTTAATAAAGAAATTATCAATGCAATTATTAAGTCTGGTATTTTCGTGTATTGTCCGGACAAAACCAATAGAACAAATCACACAACGTAATTGCATCGTTATCTTTTTTATTAAATCTTACGTTGAAATTCGCGCAAATTACTACAGAATCCATGGCCATCATAAATAAATCAAAATTGTCGCTGGGAGGTCTATAAATACAAATTATCATAATTTCACAGTTCATTAAAAAAACTGCAACTATTTCACAATGCATCTCACTAGATAGGCAGCCAATGCCTCGATCTACTCTAAAACGAACATCAGTACGCAACAAAATCATTGCACCCCCACCTCTGTACGTTGTTCTACAATATATAGGGTGTTTCATAATATATGCGCAGGATTTCAGGATGTGATACCCTGACCAAAAATTTGGAAAAAGTTTCTGTCAACCTACCCTCTAAAATGTACCATTGTCGAGATACAGGGTGTTGAAATTTAATTAAAAAAATTCGTTTTTTGGAAATATCTCCGGAACAGTTCATCGTAAAGAAAATAGCTTTTGTAACCATTTTCTACTTATAATAAGCTAAGTTGTGTGCAAGAAAAAAAGTTTTTTAAATCATAATTGGTGAAGATTTTGAAGGGGTAGTGGTTGTTTTTCTCCCCAACTTCTACGCCACTGGAGAAAGTACCATTTTGATAAGGCCATTCGAACCGCCAATGTTTTCTACACAAAAAAAGTACTGTTAGTCATGAGCTCTAAAGTTGACCGTTTTCGAGAAAAATCAACTTTTATGTTGAAAAACAGTAAATTTTTTGAAATAGAAGCTTTATTTTACTAAAACATTAGAAACAAGTAAGAAAAGCAAACGTTAACAACATAAAAGTTGATTTTTCTCGAACGGTCAACTTTAGAGCTCATGACCATGACCTCTAAGTACCTTTTTTGTGTAGAAAACATTGGCGGTTCAAACGGGCGTCTCAAAACCGTACTTTTTCCAGTGGCGTAGAAATTGGGGAGAAAAACAATTCACTACCCCTTCAAATTCTTCACCAATTATGACTTAAAATTTTTATCTCTCGCACACAACTTAGCTTATTATAAGTAAAAAATGGTTACAAAAGCTATTTTCTTTACGATAAACCGTTCCGGAGATTTTTAAATTAAATTTGAACATACTGTATCTCGAAAATGGTGCATTTTAGAAGGTAAGTTGAACTTTTTCTCAAATTTTTGGACAAGCTATCACATCCTGAAGTCCTGCGCATATATTATGAAACACCCTGTATATCTGCAATTATATAATTATCAAAATTTACTACTACATAGTTTTGTCTATACAACCAACGTTGTCACTCAGGCATAGAGCATCAAATTTAACATTATAATCAACCAAAAATCCATCAAATAAATTGATTTTGCTAAAAATACTTTGGATTTGTTTGATATTTGCCTTTTGTTAAAGCTACAGAAATAGAATTGTCGGGTATCTCGAAAAGACTTGTGTCTTGTTTGTCAAGTGTGGCGGTGTTTGCTAAAATTTCGACTGCTTGCACTCGCCAAATTTCACATTTTTGTCACGTGAAACCCGGACATAAATTAGATTTGCTGTATTTATGAACTGTGACACCGGTCCCTCATATTTCCCACTATGGATAAAATATTGTGTGATATAGTTGTATAATTTGTTTGTGAAATCCGTCCCTGGTCTTAGAAGCATAATTTAATATGTTATTTGTCTCAATATAACTCACATTACTACCTACAAACTGTAATACATTATAAAACTTACAATTATAGTCGAATACTCGTATATGATTGTCCAAAACAATGTTCATTCCAGAAGGGTACACTCAAAAATAAAACGTTCGTATGATTTAACTTTAATTGCGTATAATATCTAATCTCCTCTTTCTTCATAGTAAGACATTAACTGTCGTTTACATTTGTATATTTACTTCATAATTACTCGTATAATTACTCAAATTACTATATAAATTTGTATTATGTGTCACATATTTTATGTATTCACAATGCATTCTTTATTTAATTTTTAATTTAAGATCTCAATCGTTACCATACTTTCGGTTCCTTTTCTAGATTTCTCTTTATGTAGTAAAAACTTTTTCTACTGACTGTGGCACAATGCATTTGTTTCCTTTGATGTATATCTACATCATTTTCTGATACATATTTCTCTGGTATATTTGGATTTAAGATCAACCAACATTACATAAAGTTTAGTTTGCACAAAAATTTAAAATTTGGAACATTTGCAGTACTTGCTGGACAGTTGTTTTTTTGCAGCTTAGCGTTGGCTTCCGTTATGAAGCGTTTCACAATTGCACCTCTTCCACGAATGTTAGCTTTGTGGAGTTCTCATCGTACTGTTTCTTCTATTACTCAAGTGAGTCGATCTCTATCAATTAACTTTAGGTTTCGCTCGCTATTCTTCTTCGCTGTGATGATGTGTTATGAATGCTGTCATTGCCGCGGATACTGTCGGTCGTGAAATGTTAAACAGTACAGCTGTTGTCATCAGTGAGGCAACGCTAGAAGAGCACCAACAATTTGCCTTCTTTTGAAATCTGAGAGATCACACATTTCACCGGTTATTTGTTTCAGTCGTCGCATAACAGAACGTGTAATATACTGAACTATAAACTACAACCCCTAGCATGTTAATTGCCCGATACATTTACATCGCATTATTTACATGGAAGCAGTATTCATATTATTTTCGAAAGTAACTAAATTAAGTTCAATACTTCAACACCTCCATGTTTATCAATGCCTTAAAATTGATCGAATCTTCATCTACATCACCAAAGAGATACAGTTATTGCAGAAAATTACCAGGCGCAACGGATATTATTACAATATACACTGTCGCTTGTCACAATAAATTTGCAATATTCCAGTGAAATAAACCACGTTGAAAGAGCAACCTCTGTTATTGATCAGCAATAAATAACATTATATCTAACGCACGTTTCGGAAAGAGTATCTAAGAAAATTGTACGGTAGAACAGGCCAATCACCAGGTGTAATCATCAGGACTGCAACGCCCTCTTTGACTTCGGTTCACCATCAGCTATAAACTATTGTTACTGAGTTCCGTGCACGATTTCAAATATCGTAAATAAACGGATTCCTCAATATTGTACATGACAGTTGCGATATACAACCGGTGTTCTATTCAATCATCTTTTCGTCATGCAGAAAATTTGTTTCAGCTTCCATAACGTGTATCGCGCAGGACTGTATTACTCTCCTTATTGCTTTCGCAAGCAATATCGCAACTAACAATTCCCTATACGACACAGAGATATCTACCTGAAACTAAACTATCTATACGTAAGAAAATGAAGGTACTTCTTATTCTAATTAATAAGTTCAAATGAGCAGTTTTCCTTAACATATTAGTAGATGTATTTGCTAGCAGCAGATTACGAATTCACGAACTGTTAGTGATTTCAGTAATTTCCTCGATAATCCGAGTTACAATGCGGAAAATTGAATATCTAATTATATAGTGTCTTCCACGCAGATTATCCCGCACAGTAATGGCCTTAATAAAGAGCAAATTACGAATACTGGCGTACAAAGCTGGACTAGCAGGTAGTGTGCTTAATAAACATGGCTTTGAAACATCTTTCCACTAGTACACAATTACCTCTACGATAATATAGTATCGGCCAAACATACATTTACCGAGTACATCCCAATACACTTTAAATATCAAATTACCCACGAAAGCAATTTTCGCTGCAAGTTTAAAGTATTCACTAATTTGCAAATATTGCTGTTAATACAAAATAGTGAGCTTCACATGCAAATTTTGAAATAATTAACGTGTTTTTTTTTACTTTTATGACTTGATTTATTTTGTAATTTAGATGGCAATAATTTGGTCAGTCGACATTAAGCTGAGAAAGCTTTGGATTGTACTTAACCTAACAATATATTATCTTTAATGTTGTAACATATGTATGTCATAGCTGACTTGCTAAGCATATTTGCTTTAGAAAATTTAGAATGTGGGATAGCTTGGGGTTAGGTAAGTCCCCCTCTTCTATTTCGTAAGATCCTAGGTGCATAGTCCTTGAATGACGTAGTGCTGTGGACTCAGAGATGATATGTGTATGGCAGTTTCATCTTCCTCCTCGCAGAAACGCCATTCTACTGTATCTGCTAGCCCAATTGTTTTCATATGCCTCCGGAGCCGATTACAATGTGATAGGATTCATGTCAGCAAACGAAGTTTGTCGTTTCTCATGGTAATGAGTTCATTGAATCTGTTCTGGTTATAGGTTCCCAGAGTTGTTTTCGCTTGTCTCATTCCATATTAATCAAACTAGTGCTTTACTTTTCGTTGATCAACTTCCCTTTTTTAGTTGCTCTAATATTGTGCTATGACTGATCCCGCAAAAACGTTCAGGTCCCAAAAGAGATGCTTTCGCTCCCTTTTTCGCAAAATTGTTAGCTTTCTCATTTCCTTCTAATCCGGTGTGTCCCGGCACTCACATCAGGATGACTTTGTTCTCCTTGTCTAACTCGTTTACCTTAGATAGGCAATCCCAAGCCATTTGTGAGCTGATTGTATAGGAACTCAGCGTATTAATGACTCCTTGACTGTCGGCCAGGATGATAATCTCCTGTTTCCGGTACTTCCTTTCAAAGTTAAACCGGACGCATCTTTCTATAGCGTGTGTTTCCCCTGAAGGATGCTAGGGATCTTCCGGTCCCTCCGGTTGTACTGGAAGCATCTGCATGCCATAATATCGCATTCTTGTTCAATTCCGTGATGGTGTGTTGATTCCATCCACTTCTGAAGCTTAGCCTCGTAATAAAATTTTTTCAAGGCTGAATTTCTTTGACATCCCATCGTAAGGCATGTCCCACAACGGGTCATCTCCAAGTAGGATTTTCGATTTGCCTGATGATGCCTTCTCCCAACATGTGGTGTGTCTGACCACACTCTCCATTAAAATGTGAAGAGGTGTGAGATTTAGTACCACTTTTAAAACGCCCGTTGGGCATGTTTTCATTGCAGCAGTAATGCAAACTCCAAGCTACGGCCCCATTGGTCTCACTATTGCTGTGTACATCCAATGCAGAATTTTTGGGTTACATCTCCATTGTTTCCCTGCGAAGTTTGACTGCAAATATATATCTAATATACTCAATTTCTTTCTATCCAACTTCTCTGTCAAAGATGTTTGTAAAATTGTAATTGCAATTTGTGTAATTTGCTTAAGGGTTTTATTTGTAATTCAAACTGTCTCCAAAAGCTCTCGTAAAGTGATATATAAATATTCCTCATTAAGCCTAATAAATTGGTTTCTATACAGTTTAGTGAACATGACGGCCAATTCTGCATTAGATTCGGTCTTAATAGGTGTGTCGCAGTTAGCAATACCCCGTTTATCAATTCCACAAGCCTTCAGTAAGCTTCATTACTATCACTTGAAACCACGCTTTCAGGGTCTAACTAATCATATGTGTCTAGAACTGGAACCTTTTCATCTGTAACTACATCATCACTCTGATATTGAGCATTTCTTCAGTTTTTATTTTATTTGATCTTTTTATTTTGCTTGTATGGTTCTAGTCAATAATTGGCCGGTAAGGGATGGTACTTCCTTAAACAATTGAAATAAAATATTTGAACAAGTGATTTTATAGTTGTTTTGTACTGTGTTAGCTCTCTATTGGATTAGAATTGGTGGGTTACAATTTCAGGCTTGTTTTTGCTTGGAAATATTTTTTGTATAACTCTAAACTTAACTGTTGAATAAAATTAGTAAATACCAGGTTTTCTAAAACCGTATTGAATCGAACGCATTTTCAATCC
Organism: Holotrichia oblita; assembly: GCA_023690525.1. Taxonomy (NCBI): domain Eukaryota; kingdom Metazoa; phylum Arthropoda; class Insecta; order Coleoptera; family Scarabaeidae; genus Holotrichia; species Holotrichia oblita. Next base: position 159,859,156 of record CM043017.1, on the reverse strand, counting down.
TTTATCAAATCTTTCAAACAATTCCTTCTTTGAAATCTTTGTCGCCATCTTTTTAGATTATCAAGCATGTTTTTATCCTAACCGTGTCTTAACGGTTTGAAAAAAAGGTCCTGCTTCCGGTAAGATAGTAAATGAGATTAATGTGACCTTGAAATAGGGGACAATTAGGCCTAGATAGATAGATAGATAATAGATAATTAAGTGGGATGGCTATGTGGCCTCTTGCTACTGCGACCCATAGGTCTATTGTAGCTCCCTATTATCTAGACTACCTGGTCTAGCTTAGCCTTTTTTAATAAAGCTTTCCAGCCTTGCCGGGTTGGTCTTCATGTAGCTCGCCGCGTGTGGGTATGGTTCGCCAATGCACTCTAGCCTCAATCTGGCTAGTCCCTCGCATTGGCACAGAATGTGCTGCGAGGTCTCTTCATCTGTCTGACAGATTCTGCACATGGTGTTTTCCGCCAGACCAAGGTTGCTCATATGCTTGTTGAGTCTGTTATGTCCTGTTAAAAGGCCTACAACTAGCCTGACCGTTCTCCTGCTTTTGTTCAGAAGGTCCTCGGTGTATTTAGGCATGTATTCTTTGATGAATTCTTTAGCCTGCCGCTGTCCTGGGGAGTTTTCCACCATTCGAAGGATACAATTAGGCCTAATGCACATTACTCATTTAACAGCAGTTGTATCTTGTAAGCCGAAAGAAAAACAGAATAAGACTAATTATGAGTGTCGTGTACTTAAAACGTTACGAAGCTGTGTTTCTATAACTTCACCCCAAAGCCGCCAAAATGCCTATAGCGGCTACAGCAAAATATATGATGGTGTGTATTCCAAAAAAGAACGCAGTACACGCTGCGACAGGGACAAGATGTGATACAACATAAACAAATTAATGTGAGCATTATGACAATTAGAAATCGCTTATGTGAAAGCGGCATAAGACGAACGAAATCGCTGCTATTGGACCGATATCGAGAAGTGTGTTTGGGCGAATAACATTGTCATTTTTACAAATGAGACTTTTTTCTGCTTGATAACATACAAAAAGCGGTTGGTCTACGCAGCAGAACAGGGTTCTCCAACGTACAGGAAAGCACCCGGTTAGCTCCATGTATAGGAAGCTTTCATATGCGTTGTTTCAGATCAATCAATCAATTCACCGAGAACCTGAATGCAGAAGGAATGATAAAATTATACAGAAAAAGGTATCATTCCCTCTGTAAGAAAATGGCTTGGAGTTAATAACAACCAGTGGATTTTACAAGAGGAAAAATGATCGGAGTAAGCGTTATGCGGACTGGAAATTGGAAAATGGTATCACGATGTTGGAATCTTCGCCCCTGAGTCCGGATACAAATCCAGTCGAAAATGTGTGGCCAATAATGAAGTAGAAGCTTCGAACTAAACATTCCTACACACTAAAGCAGTTGTCATGAAACCTCCGAGAGATATGGCGATCCTTATCCGTCACATACGGCGAAAACTTGCGAGCATGGAACGTCGTTGCCACTATCGACTATGATGCGCATTAGTGAGTTTTGTATTTTTTGATATTGTTAGATATAATGGTATTGGTATTATTTCCTAATTCTCGATTATTTTTGCCCTGAAATTTTGATAAATAATCATAATTAATTACAACAGTATACGATCGAGGTAATACAGATTCAAAAGATACAAAGCGTTATAATTCCTAACAAATCAGGTTGCATGATACGCATACAATATGAATCGACTGCTCTAATCTATTAATTAATAGACCGCCTTCATCTGCTTAACACGCAATAATAGAGGACTCTCGGTCAATTAAAGTAGCATAAACATATCTGCTTGTAGGTCGGTAAAGTAGAAAATTAAAGATAGTACGAATTAACAATAGTCAAAGCCGATCTGACATACAGTCTCTGTCAGATCGCCGCATCTTTAAATTAGGCTTTTTGAATCTCTAGCGCTCCGGATTAAAATGATTGACGTTATTTAGATGACGAGGATATGTATAGACTTGTACTAATTTGAATTTATGCGCTGCAGGTGGGAGATATTTTCATAGTTAGCAAAGTCTTTACAATTTCGCACATACGATTATAGATTGTAGGTAACGCTTTTTATTTTTTAGAGAAAGTTCGGATAACTAATACAGAATGAATGAGCTTAAGTTTTCGTGTGAATTATCGTGTATTCATATTTTTAGTTCCTTCCGTAGAAGGCATATTCTTGGTATAAAAGAGTTTCACAGATCGAGGACAAGGCTATCGGAGCGGATGCAATAGATTGTTTATTTAAACGTATTCAATCTTATATGGTCAAATTATCAACGCTCTTTAAGACTAGCACGTCATGCTATCAAAATAAATTCATTGATGTACAGATTTTCTTTCCAGTTATTTTTGTTTACTTTTCCATTCACTCATTAGTGTTTCTTGTTACTATTCTTCATAGCGTTCGCACGTGTCTACACAGAAATACTTTTTAAGAAGATAGAAACAAACATACTTCATAGTAACTGCTTCTGATGCATCGAAATTTGATTGAGTTTGAAATATGTCATTTCATTACACTAATAAGTAATATATGTAACCTGATGTGTCCGTTTTACCTTTCTAAATTTAAATTTAAGCAATTGCTTGAAGTATTTCAATCCGGTTTACTTATCTATTTTTTTTTAGATTTCATAATCGGATCTTCTAAAATTTTTATCTGCAATTTGCTTATCTCGTTAGGTAGATTATATATATTATGTATATATATATATATAACTCGTCTTATATGTATTTAATGTTCCAGATTCAAATATCCATCGAATTAATCTGTTTGGATGAATGTAATAGAAATTCAAATAGGATTAGATATCATAAAACTATCGCTTTCCTACCTCGATTGGACATTGATTAGCATTCTACAAATTAATTAATTACTCTCTTATAATTTTCTGTCGTGATCGTAGATCGTAATACTGTAAATGAATTTGGTTTTTGGGCACGTGTTTTCAAATGACCTATAAATCAAAATTATTCCAAACTTAAATCAACAGATATAACTGAGTGCATTTAGTTTATACAAGCGATTCAGTTCAAAACTGAAATGTCCTGAGTACTGAAATTTTTCCTAAATAGACTTATATAGAATATATTTACAAGTGGTGTGGTAGCTGTTCCAGAGGCTCCTTAAGCTGTATTACTTATCTGGCTACCGCGCTGCAACTCTTAATGTGTAATTTGTGTGAAGGTAAATGTGTTCAAGGGTCTTGTTACGGTACTATGTTGCCGTTTATAACGCTGTGCTATTAATCACTTTGCTCCTAACAGCGAATCGTACATCGATCGGGATATAATTCTCTGAGAAAGATGTCAAATATTAAGTTAAACAGAATAGTACAAATTCAATGGACCTATACAGCGTTGGTCACGTCAAAACTTGAATTCTACTAACAATATGAACAGTTAGATGACATACCGAAGCGTAACAATTCTTGAACAGTTGTATAGTGACCGTTGCCCGAACCACCGCATGCGTGATTTATAAATACATTTTTCTACATGGGGGTAAAGTATAATAGTGGCCAACCGAGTAGGCCTTTCCTTAGTCAATGTATGTATGTAGTACCATCCTAACTTTAATTCTAGGGGGTGGGCAGTCAGGATCTCAGAGATGGCTGATCAGGGTGTGGTTCTCTAAATTTTTCTTTGAGAGATGGAATACAAAGGTCGTAGGTGGACGTGTCGTACAAACAATGCCGCGTTTGTGATCATCCTAAGTATCTTATTCTGTAGTGTCTCCAAGGTTCGATAACCGCAGAGCTGAAATCGACTGGCCATAAATAGGATAGTACTTATTGTTCAAGATTTAAATTTTAATACTTGCGACAACCTCTCTCATATCAATACAGGGTTGGGATAAAGTATGGAACCAAGTAAATATATTTAAGAGGAAAAGGACGATATTTATGAAATTTTGCAGGTAAGTGCAATGGGATGTACAACGTTTTTCATTTAAATAGGACATCCTGTATATTTTGCAGATGTTGAAAGAGTTTGTTATTTCGAATTTGTACATATTGAGTTTAGTGGAAATAAATGTGTAAAAACGAGGAATAACTTACTTTTAGTATGTAGTAGAATAAGTACATTTATTTACTTTCGGGTAATGAGAATAATAATTTTAACAAAATTATTTCAAATGTTCAAAATGCTCGCCGTTTACCTCCTGACAACATGCCACTCTTTCCAAGACTTTTTCACGTATTACTTCACATTCATCAATAATTCTTTGTCTCAATTCCGGCAAGCATGTTGGTCGTCTAACGTAAACACGTGATTTTAGATAACCCCAAATAAATAAATCTAACGGGGTAAGATCCGGAGAACGAGCAGGGCACTCTATGAATCCTTTACGTCCAATCCATCCATTTGGAAAATTCGCAGCCAAAAAATCCCTAACCCGTCTATCAAAGTGCGGAGGTGCTCCATCTTGTTGGAACCAAACATTTTGTGGTAGCTGCCCATTCTGTTGAAGTGCGGGAGTAATTTGGTTTCCGTCTATAAAAAATGGGTCTATGAGCCTATTTCGACAATTCCCATCCAAACATTCAACTTCTGTGGATGCTGGGTATGTGCTTCATGTATCCAATGAGGATTCTCATTTGAACAAAACCTTGAGTTACGGCGGTTAACCGTTCCATTTAAACAAAAAGATGCCTCATCAGAAAACACTACATTAGATGTCAACATTACAGATGTCAATCAAAATCATCGTCTGACAAATCTTGAACCAATTGTACCTTATACGGATGATACTTTCCACTTTTCAACATCTTCCATACAGAACGTCGACTTATACAATGGTGTAGTCCCAAATTTGTGGTGGAAGTTTGAGGTGATTCCTCTAAATCAATTGCAATGTTTTGTTTAATAGTTTCGTTCATTGTGGTGCGCGATCTTCCAGGTTTCGGCAAATTTTTCACCATCTCAGTTGCATTAAAACGTTGTAGTGTTTTAGTAACTGTTGAACGTGATATGGGATTTCTTTCAGGATGCAAATCAAAAAAAAATATGACACATTTCTTCGTGACAACACGATCACCATAATCGATCATTATAAATATTTCAATACGATCTTTTTCACTTAAATGAACCATTCTTAATTGTACTGTAAATTACAATTTGACAGTTTGAAAACAGTTACGTACTAGATAGTACTCGTAGTAATACAAACATTTAAATTAAAAAAGTTGAATGTATTTCCGGTTAAACCGGAAGTACATTATTAACAAAAAAATGTACATCAAATGCATTTTGTCCCATTGCACTTACCTTCAATGTTGCAGGTAATGTTGTAACAAAGCCATACAAACACGTTTACACACATAGTTTACACAGCAACACAACAATTTCCCTGATTTCCTTACTTTTGTAAAAGCCTGAATTTCACTTCTTTGAGTCGTCGATAGTTCCTTATTCACGAGAGACAGTGGGTTTCCTAAAGTATATATGTTGTACTTCTCCTCTATTTTTTCATCAGGGTTATCTGCGTACTAAAATCCGTTGATAGGGGTTTTATTCCTTCATGGGATTTAATCCTCGGTTTCGTATTTAATAAATTAAGCTTCAACTTTGATATGTATATGTGGAATTATGTAAGACGGAAGAAAGCAAAATTTTCAAGGATTTTTGTACTATACACCAAATTCTTAAGGAAATCTTAACCAGTTAAACTTAACTGTTGTATTACAGAAATCGCAATAATTTTTCAAAACTTGTCCAAAATTCTCTGCAAAAAATTATAGCTCCGAGGCAATAGTACAGAAATCTTTAAAATTAACATTTATTTCAGCTTCTTATATTAAGAACTGTAACAGCTGTTAGGTTTACCATAATGTACTGCTTCTGAACAAAGTATATTGAGAATCCAGTTGGTGAAATGGACGTATTAGAAAGGATTGTTATTTTATTATAGCGGCAAAATGTGTAAACCTCAACCGTAAAATAGCTGATGCCGGTTCAAGTTTGTTGGAGCCATATTAAATTAAATTAACATTAGTTATAGCACTATTTGATATAAAGTCCACTTTATACTAAAATGAAGGTCATACATATTTGTCAACATTTTTAAAACCGGTATTTTATCTTCCATGATAAACATAGAAATATCTAACGTTGCATCAAAGATCTGTTAAATTGCGAGGGCGACGATATTACAAAGAGATGAGTTCTAACATGAAGTAAAGAGAGTCCACGCGAGATAAACGTGTATACGGCAGTTTCCAAGGCCACCTTGTCTATTCGAATAACTGTTCTCGTCGAAGTTCTCCTCTCATTTCACGTGCAACTTCCTGCACTGACAACAAACTATGTACAGCTGCATTCATACATACTCTCTCGTAAATGTACACTGTATAAGTTAAGTTTATATATAGTTAGTGGTACAGATGTTTTGATCAGCTGACGATCGCGAAGGCAGGGAAAAAGATCAGGACAAAAACAGCACTTGTCGGAATAATCTTGTTTATGAGCGGTTCAATTGTGTTACGTGCTCTCGCTAGTTTTCCTTATTTCGGTAGTTTATTTTACAGCTCTGTCAACTTGTTACGATTTTTTCCCAACTAATTATCTAGTCTGGCCTAATACGGTCCTGATCGATTATTTTCTCTTTAGGACAATCAAGTTTTACGATTGTGGCATAGAATATGTTTCACAATTTCTACTAACAAGGAGGTGTGTAAGATTTCTCCACGTGAAAAACTCAATTTCATTGCTTTCTTCTTGATATCCTAGCCAACTACATATTTACATGCGAATAAGAGTACTTGATTGAATATGCTTTATTCAATTATTTTGATTAACGGCATTTATGTAATCGTTTGAAAGCTTGTATTGCGTGTAGGAGGTTATACATTTTTAATTATTAGTTACGGTTATCTTTAAAGATGTCTAAATAAATCTAGGTCAATGTAATTTACTTTTGCTTAATCACTCAGTTACACTACACAATGAGCACAATTTTAAATAGTCAAATAGTAATGAAAATGTAGACCCACAAACTATTTCAGCATTCGTCTCACGTCACACAAACTTAAAAACAAAAAAAACTGTTTTATTTACATAAGGACGTAATCAAACTTGTATTTAACTTTATAATCTTAATGGTGCTGGTTCTACTACATATTTCCATTTTTAGCTAGTTTTTGTAATTCAAATCGTATTGAATGACGTAATTTTAATTTTAAATTCATATTGTCTAACTGTGTCTTTACAACTGTTATGTTCATTTCATACCTTGCACACATTTCTTTTTTATATTATCTTGCTAAATCTCACAGCTCCTATTTTTTTGCATAGTTTGAAAACAGCAAGTGGAAACTCTACTGCAGCGCACTTATGTATTAAAAAGATACAACTTTGAACACAACTACATGTCCCACAGGAAAGTATAATTATATTACATAATGGAACAGTTTTTACTGCAAATCCAACTGTGAATTAAATAAAAATACTACCTACGCAATTGCAAATCTAAAAATACAAATTCCTGATATCTTAAGCTTATAATTTATTGCTGTAAAAAAAGTAGAATTTCAAGGTGAAATTGTAGCATAAGGACATTCAGATGTAGCCGATGTTGTTTCACATGTGGAAAACTTATGTCTAACAAACATGCGATAACATCATAAAGAGACACAGATAAAGCAATTGAATTTTAATGATTTTCGTACACAAACGCCAATTATACAACTAGTTACATTTTCCTCAGCTAAAGCGTATATTTCCAATAATAAATTTCTAACTTTAATAGATATATATTTACATTCGTGCCGCAAATCTTGGGAAAGGTTAAGCTATATTTAATAGTGATATCACTATTAGCTGTAGCTGTAGCATACCATATGAAGGAAAGTTACAGAAAGAATTTAATTTGATTAGTAATATAGAGAGAAATCATTACATTTTTTTCAAATTGCATATAAATGATGTGACTGTAAAGATACTCTTTTACGACTGGAACTCCTTATGACCATATTTTCTTCTCCTATAATTCTCTAGAATCCTCGTTCATAATTTAGCAATTGTCTTTGGTCTAGTGGTAGTTGTGAGATGACCTCACAAGAAAAAAATGCACACCGACACATATGATGACCTTGACGGCCACTAAATATCGTCAAAGAACTAGAAAAAATAATTATGAAGAGTGAGAAAGCTTTGAACTTATATAAGTACAATATTTTGGTATATCAATCGGGAAACAATCCTTACTGTCATTGAATTCTCTCTATCATCTTGAAAAAAGGAAAGGCCAAATTACACTTCGCGTTAATGTGGTATACCAAACTGTAGTATTTTGGCAGTGTGGTAGTCGTTTCTGCAATTGACAAAACTTGTCAGTTTCTTAATACTTGCGATTTTGTGTATATGATATAGAAATGAGACTCGTCCGGCATGGTAAGGTTGTCAATCAAATTGGGGTCCTGATTAGTCCTATCAATCATTTACTCACAGAATTGTTCTGACACCATGTAGTCCAATTGTTTTAGTTTCTGTGGAATCTTGACCATTCTGTGGATAATTTTTGGATCTGGATCCAATGCTGCGCCATTTTATTTCCCTGCCAATCATCGTGAGCTCCTTGCAATTTAGACCCAAACTACTTTAACGTTTGTTATAGTTTGTAAAATTCGTTGATCTTCTGGTGGTTTTTCTCTTCGAGTTGAACGCAATATGATTAATTCTTGTTGTGTACTTACCCACTGGTCCATGATTATTAAACAGCAGGTGGTTGTAAACAAAGGATGCTATTCCCATTGTTCTACCAGCTGCTTAGAGTGCCACTGCTACTTTCAACATTTCTTCATCTGCTACTACTTTCAAAATGTCAAAACCTATACCATTTTCTGCTGTAGGAATGAAATTAAGGAGAGAAACAAATTACTAATTTAGTTAGGTGTCACGCCATTTCAGTAATCCTCGATATATGATGCTTCAAGTAGAGTCCAGCGTCAGATACGCCATACACAAAACCAATCCATCTTTACCGGCCATTATTTAAAAAATTTATCACATTAAGTCCTCAATAGCGTCAGTCGAATAGGACCTCACCACCCTTTATAAGTTTGTACAGGTTGGTTCTTGGAATTAGTTATTAAATTGTTATGTTATTTAAAAAAAATCGCCCGAGCTATTTAAGGATTTTTCCATGAAGTGTTACTCACAATTTCGACGACTCCAAGAAATTGGCAAAGAACTTGACGAATTACTGCTGAATATGCACTTAATAAATAAATATATTGTGAGTGGAACAGCATGTCAGGTAACCTATTATACATGTAATACTACGTTTTCTATTGAAATAAATACTTATGTATATTATTAAAAATACATAGTATATAACATGGTGCAGTCATAAAAGAAGAACTTTAAGATTGAAGATTGATGTTTTTTGTAAAGATTGAGTGAGATAAACAGTGAATAAAAGTTTTAAAAAAACATAACCAAATAAGGTGGAGACAACACATGTGACGTTAAGCCAATCAGCCCAAATGGATGTACAGGGTGATAGTGGAAAAACTGGACAAAGAAATAGAAGCTCGCATTATACCTTACAGATTTAGTTAGTCCAGAAAAGTTCAAGAGATTAGAGGAAGAAACAAGGAATGATTCAGAATTAAGTAAATTAAAGGAATACGTTTTAAAAGGATGGCCAAATGACAAAATATGTGTAGATGATACAGTAAAACAATACTGGCAATTTAGACAAGATATTATTATTTATGGTGAAGTCGTTTGTAAAAATGATCAATTAGGTAATCATACTTAAACAATTAAGACAAGATATGAAAAATCGATTGCTATGCGCACATTTAGGAACTAATAAAACCATTGAGTAAGCTAAAGAACTAATATTCTGGCCGAATATGATAAAAATTTGTTTAAAATATCAAAACTCTACTCCACATGAACCTTTGATTAATCGTGAAATTGCAAATGGACCATGGGAAATACTAGTTGTACTTATTTGCATTATATTCAAAAGAATACATGTTAATTGTAGACAGTTTTTCAAAATTTCCGGAAGCAACTTACTTAAACAATAATACCACAGCGGGTCGATGGCCGCAGTGGTTAGGCGGCTGACTATCGTTGTGAGAGGACGATAGGTGCCGGGGTTCAATTCTCTGGAGGGACGGTGACATCTTTTCAGAGAGTTTAATCCCGGATCGACTTGCCATTCGCTGTTGCTGGCAAAGTGATTAACAGCGCGGCATCATAAAAGGCGATATGATGCTGTCACAAAGCCATTTGAACACAACTTACACACACCAAAACTACACCGCAAGAGTTGCAGTGATAGCCAGACAAGTAATACAGCTTACGGAGTCACTGCAGCTAAGCACCCACCACACATAAAAAAAAGAATTATAGATAGTATGAAAGAAATTTTTGCGGGACATGGATGCCCAGCTGTGATATATTCTGACAACAGTCTTCAATTTAAATCTCAGGAATTTGCCGAATTTATGGTGCAATGGAGAATTGAACACAAAACTAGTTCGCCTTATTATCCAGCATCAAATGGATTAGTAGAAAGACACATACAAACAATTAAGAGATTAATGAAGAAAGCAATTGAAGACAGGAAAGACATACATACAACTAACATTACTGGAATATAGAAATACACCAGCCGAATTGTTGTATGGAAGGAAAGTAGAAGGGCTATTACCTATTATAAAGACATACAGTAATGTGAAATGTAAGGGACAGAAAAATAGATTAATCAAGAATCAAAATAAGCAAAACCAGTATACAGATAGAAATACAAGATCACTTTCAAATCTTAATGAAGGTACAAGAGTTATGGTGCAGAATCATATGAATAAGTTATGGTATCCAGACCAAGACCAAATCAGATTAGATAATACCCAAAATGTGACTACAAGGAATAGGAGATTTGTAAAACCATTTATAAAGAAATTAATGTGAATGTTACTGATGACTAAATGTATGAGAAGATTTTCTCAAATTTCTATAGTCAATATAATACTACCGACGATGATCAATTATGAAACCAGCCGTCTACGTCAACTAAAGATAATCAAAGACAAGTTGTGATGACGAAAACGAATAGTAAACTTTTGATTACTTACTTATTCCTATTATTGTTTCTTATGTTAATTGTAATGTGTGTGTCCATAGAGTGTAATTTTGTCATAGTGTTTCCATTGCCTTAACAAAAATCATCAGTTTTGTTCTCCCATTTGTTTCAATATAAAAATATGCTTAGGTTATACGGTTGTTGTGTCTTTAAATTAATGTCTCTGCAATATCTAGAAAAGTAAGTGTGTGATCAGAAGCTCTTGCAAAAGAGTTTGTAAAGTTTTTTTTAGTAAAATTCGAATCATTTTCTTATGGTATGAAAATGAATTTAATTTTTTAGAGTAGAGCCAATATGCCATCGGTCAAGAATATCTGTTGTTTCTGGTTGCAAAACCGAATCAAGTCATTTTCACAGGCTTCTCTTCAAACCAACTTAATTCCAATGAGAGAATTCTGCAAAGATCAGAACTACTGATCGTCAGAAGATACTATGTTTGGATTATACGGTTGATGCATCAAAACTTCCCAAGCAAGCTCTCGCAATTTTTGACGAGTCATCAAAGTGTTTGGTCGAACCTTATCATGATGGAAGAAAACACTTTTCCTATTATTTATTTCGGGCAGTTTTCTTTCAATTTCCTGACATAATATCTCTAGTTGTCTACAGTAGAGTTGAGAATCAATCGTGGACGATTCCCTTCAAGTACACAGCGTCACCATCCCTTATCTAGAACTTTATACACCTTCCATTGTCGTAAGCGATCCTTTTAATCACCGGCTATGACACGTTTCAAAAATGGCTCGATTTAATTGCGTTTAAGCAATGGGCAATGCTTAACTCATGGGAAATTCGTACATCAAACTTATATTTGCAGCCAGCCATGTGTAAATGGTTCAAAACAGTTTTGTGGTCAATGCCTAGCTCCATATCAATATTGACACTGCTGATATGCTTATCTTGCTCAACTTTTTCAGGAATTTCTTCAGCGTTTCAGCGCAATAACGTCCTTAGACATTAGCTTCAAAACAAATATTCCACAACAATCAACTAGGACCATAAAAGTGTTCAATTGAAAATAAAATTTTAATCAAATATGACCAGTGTTATTGACACAGCTACATTGCAATGATTGCAGCAATTGAAACATTAGGAAGACGGTTGAACTGAACTCGAAGATTTTCAAATAACCCTAAATTTAATTAATTAAAATTCTTCCCATATCATGCGGGCTTTATTAGAGACATTGCACATATGTTATTGAAATAAACTGAATGGATATCAAATTAGTTAACTTAATATCAAGTAAACTAATAATCATAAAAGATGGTGTCCAATACTGGCCTACTTTCTATACGTTCATCAAAATTAACACCAATAGATTTATCTAGTTTTTAGATATGTTTATTGGTACCATAAATATTTATCTAGAGTTTACATCCTGACAATATCGCATTGCAACATTGCTAAAATGTCTATTCAGTTCAAATATAAACAAATAAAGGAATAGAATAAGAATGCAAAGAATTTTTATTCCAAAATTTCACTTCTAGCATGTTGTTGGAAAAAATAATATTGTATTCCTTCAAGAAATATCTACAATAATAGTATGCCTTCTAACACGACATCTATACTTGCAGAAATATTTCTCTTAAAGAAAACAATTCAATATTTGTATCACACTGCTACTCATCTACATAATAAAGCTATTAGCATCACAAATATAGTTGCAACTTTGTATCGACCTTCACAAGAACACCATTTAGTTTAATTACTATTTGTATCGCTTCGCAGTCTTTGAATCAGCTCTTTTTCCATTCTAACAGCATAGATACGAATTTAGGTTAATTCTCTTTTAATTTTGGGGCGTGTCTAAACTCTCTCTTGCCTGATTGCAGCGTAGAATAAGCAAAAAGACGAATCACAAAGTAGGTTCGAGCATTAAGCTTCTCCGTCTTTATTTAACTATATACGGACTGTTATCGTTTGTACTTACTTATATTGTATTATATCCGTTGCAAGTTCTTTGTGATCGAGGTCTTTGGTGCTTTGCCTTCAACTATATACTCGCTGTTTGATATTCGCGTTTTTCACTGATTCGTGAAGTTGTTTTGCACGCGAACAGCACAAACAATAAACATACTGGCTAAATAAATCAAAGTGAACAAACGAAGGCACAATGAAAATATTTATGGGCATTACTGTTAGGATTATGGTCTCGGTATGTGGGTAACTTATAGCAAAATAAATTATTGAATTCCATATATACGACGTTCGCCTATCTCTGGAAATAGCAATTAAATTTATCTCTTTCGGTGTTGTAACATAAGCCAATACGTTCAAAAATGTATGTTTTGTTTCTACGTCCGGCATCTTTCTATCGCCATATTAGTCGATACAAATAGAAAAGCACAAAAATTGTCACAGAAGAATGCGGAAGCTGCAACAACAGACTGTATTTTCGTTCAAAATAAAGTTTAGAAAGTAGAAGATTTAAACGATTTAACGTCTTCATCGTGGCTCACTATTGCTAGGAGTCGACGTTGTGTGTGTATTTATTCCATAAAATTAAATTATTCTGTAAAAAGTAAACTTTACTGAGAAAAATATATTGTAGAAATGTGAGAACAATCCGTGTGTTACTCCGCGCAAAATAAATATTGTAGCGATCATTAATTGTTGTGTTTTACAGAGAAATGCTAGAAGACTACGATGTCTTCTAACAGATGCAATAATAGAATAAATTGTGGTATTATTGGGTGATAGTTATTGATTGGAAGACAGTAACGGAGTACTGGTAACTAAAACAGTATCAACGCTTGATACTCAAATAATCTTAGGCTTCTTCTTTATTGAAAATGTCGAATTTTCGTTTGTGAATGCGAACTTCTTCAGGACAAACAATTGAACTTTTATATTAAATAATTAAAATTATTCGACGTTGTAATTTTGATGAATAAATACATTATAAAATTATTAAAACACAATTAAATTCTAAAACCATACTTATTAGTAGAAATAGTATGGTTGAGATATTACCTCTGTGAGCAGAACATTAAAATCAATCTGCCGCAGGGCTTGGTTCTGATACCTCTGCTGTTCATACTTTTTATTAATCGTTTACCGTGCATGATTGACAACGAGAGCTTAATCATGGATGCCGATTATACCAGTTTTGTTGATGCATATGATAATCCGACTTGCGTGAGATCGTATGTGCAGCCTATATGGAGCAAATTTTTTCTTTGGTTTAACAACAATGCCTTGCGATTAAATACAAAAAAAAATGTTTTTCTTAACTTCTGCCTAGAATTAGTGCAATCTCTTAAAAATTGCTAAGTTTTTAGATTTGATATGATTCGTCGATAACTCATTTTTACGTTTGGAATTTTAAATTTAACATGTTTAGCGTCAATCGTGTTTTTTTGTCTTCTGAATAAGTTCTAAATAAAAAGACGAAAGCTTGAAAATTTAGATAAAGAGCTTTTTTACCAACAATATAAACCGCAAACACGGTCTTTTTACCAAAGTTTGAAACGTGCCTAGTTATCTGTTAGCACTACGAGGGTGGCAGGACTAACCATAACCAACAGGACAGACAGTATCTCATTTATTGTTGTTGTGACATTGTGAAAACACGTATTAATGACTCTTGGTGACACAGTTATATTGGAAACCGGCTTCTATTCTATTCTTTTGCAATAAATTTGAAATAAGTTAACTAACCTATTGAACTCAATCGTTGCAAATTATTATTACTATCTGCACTAGTCAAAGCAGTAAGAGTTGGAGCTACTACTTGGTGTAGGACATCCATAGATCAGAAGAAAATTAGTACGCCAAACAAGGAAAGCAATGCAAAACATATTGCTGAGGCGCCGCAATCTGCCACGGTTATCTTTATTGTTCAATAATGAACATAAAGTTGTTAAATTGAAGTGAAGAATAGGATGTCGCAGAACAGATGTTTGGGCATAAAACAGATTAGTAATATAGCAGATAACAACCTATTAGAGAAGACTTCTATATAGACATTACAAATTTGATGCACATGTCAGCAGTGTACGCATGCAATTCTGCATTTAATTTAAATTTTAATAAATAATGTACGCACTGTATTCACCATTGGACGGTTAAGGATGCGTGGTTAGTGGGTAGGCCCGACAACCATTTGACAGTTGGCGATGTTGCCACAGTTAAATTTTTTCATAATATAATGTTTTTATAGTTTACTAAAAAAGTATTTTAAAAGTGGGCTTTGTACACACATGTGTAGATGTATTTTGAATGCTTATACCAAATTCCAGAAATTAAATCTAAAGATTAATTGAGTAATCTCTATTCCCCTATCAAGGTAAACGGGAGAAGAGATTGTGAAGTTAATATCGAATATTAATAGACAAAATTGTATATGTAGATGTAAAACACAATTTCCAAATTTTATTAAAATAAAATCTAGAAAACGATTTATAGAATTATTTAGATATGGCATCGCTGTAAAATAATCAGCTGGTAGACAACCCAGGTAATAGTAAAGTACCTTCAATAGACATCACTCTATGTAAAGTTTTAATTGATCGGTACTGTATTTATCTCGTTAACCTCTACATTCCACCTGATACTCCTTGCGATGACTATGAGCTATTTTTTTAAATATGAAATCTAGAATTCTTATATAAACAATTGTTAATTTGTGGTGATTTTAATTGTGCGAATTTTGCCTTATCAACTAACAATGATCGTAACAAAGCTGCTCACATTAACTTCCCGAATATTTTAGACCTTCTACAGCAAAATACTGTTACAAATCTAAATGGAAAATTACTTGATTTAATTTTCTCCAATTTACTTTTTAAGGTTAGATGCCTATCATCCGACATTAGATATACTTGTAGATGCCCCTGTTACAACTTCCTCTGGTAGTAAGTTTCCAACAAATTAGATATGATTTTCAAAAAGCTAATATTTCTTCTCTATATCGTGAAATTAGCACCATCGAATCATCTTTTCTTGACTCGCCTTCTAATATTGACGACGTTGTTACTAGTTTCTACAATGTTATCTACGCCGTTGTTAATCAATTTGTGCCACTATATAGGACTTTAAACCGTAAATTTCCTCCAATCAAAACATCAAATTCCACTGAATCAAAAAGAATATTACTTTTCCAAATGGAAACGTACCAAATTAGTTGTTTAAAGAATTCGGTCTTTAGTTAAAATTGAAGTGGAAACAGCCTATAAGGAATATCAGACTAAAATTGAATGTGATATTGTACGCAATCCAAAACTATTTTGGAACTTTGTCAATGAGCAAGCCTTTTCTGATGTGTTCGCTGACGCCTTTAACAATGCTGATTCCACCGTGGATGCCGATCTGAATTGTGATATAACCCCTATTGCTTTCGATATTGGAGATATAACCAGTTCTGACGTTATTAAGGGTACTAGAAAACTTAAACCTGATATGGCCAGTGGCCATGACGATCTTCGAAACTGTCGAATAGCATTAAGCCGTATCTCCCTATCAATCAACATGGTTTTATCAGCAACCAGTCTACTGTTACTAATTTAGTGGAGGTTACTCAATATCTAAGTGAGACACTGGATACTCGGCAACAAGTTGACGTTATCTACACAAACTTCATTAACTTACTTATCTTCACAAAACTCACTCAATACTTACCGAGAAGCTACTCCCGATGGGTGCATAGTCACATTCTTAAAATCATACCTAGATCAACGCAATACACCTAGAGCTCCGTTAGTCGCCATATGTGTCAAAATGCAAATAAATTGTACACTGATATACTCTTAAAATTTTAATAGTCTTTTGCACTGATTAATTGCTTGTTAGTTGTTTGTTAGTCATAATCTTTCTTCTCACGTTTGGACCATAATTTTATAGGTGATAACCTGAATTATATATGTCATTTTACTCCGTAAATGGAATTTTCTGTTGTGTAATAAAGATTATTATTATTAGTATTATTATTATTATCATTAAATTTTTTTGAAATTTCGATGCAAGATGCGAGAGATGCCAACGTTTTGTGCTGTGAAGAAAAATATTTGTGTCCTTCGCGATTCCCATATAATCTAGTTAAAATAATGGGGAGAGGAGGAGGGGAGGGGGTGAAGTTGGCAAACTACGCTTTCTATCTTTGCAGGACAACACGTTAGAATTTTCAAACTCTAAAATTTCGAAAGTATGATAGGTAACTTCAGGAACTCAATCGTTAATGCGAACGAAATATCTCCGGCTATGTAAGTGGTGTCAATTAGAATGATCAAAATCTACATTAACATATCGTTGACTTGCCGTAATTATTAATTAAATTAACAAACTATCTTCTTGTTTCTTTTTTATTATACGCTGTTAGCCGTCATAAGTGTGGAAACTATTATACAGTGTTGCAACTTAACGTTTCTAGGCTCTCTATTTCTTCTTTTCTCTTTCCGACGTAAAAGCGGATAATTTGATATATGTATCTATTTAAAAAATAAAATAAACTGTGTCGCTAGCCATTTGTTCCATGTTGCGACGTCGACACCTGTGCGTTAGTAAATCTAACACCAATCAGTTGACATTTTTATTCATTAAAAGTTATTTAATACATTAAATAACTTTTATGAAAACTGAAAAAATTGATTGGTCACCTGGTAGATGTACAAAGGCTATCGTATTGCATGGGGGAAGATTAAATGCGACAGGAAGCAATATTTTAATTTTATTTTAGAAGCATCCGCATTTATGACCGCTAGTGTTTATTAAAAGCTGTGCCGATATTCTAAAAGAAATAATAAAAGATTAGGTTGACTTCCTTCCTGAGTATTGGTTTTCTACGTATTTTCACACTTCTCGTTGAATCCAAAGAAGTCTTTAGGGCACTCCACCAACGGAGGTCTAATAATAACGTATGCTAAGGCGTTTATTATTACTATTAACTTAACGGGTCGATGGCTGCAGTGGTTAAGCGGCTGACTATTGTTGTGAGAGGACGATAGGTGCCGGGGTTCAATTCTCTGGAGGGACGGTGACATTTTTTCAGAGAGTTTAATCCCGGATCGACTTGCCATTCGCTGTTGGGAGCAAAGTGATTAACAGCGCGGCATCATAAAAGGCGATATGATGCTGTCACAAAGCCATTTAAACACAACTTACACACACTGAAATACATCGCAAGAGTTGCAGTGATAGCCAGACAAGTAATACAGCTTACGGGGTCACTGCAACTAAGCACCCACCACACATTAAAAAAAAATTAAAAAAAAAAAACAGGAACCCCAATTTGTGCTCATATAGACGCATATTTTCGAACTTTAGTCGTACAAAGATGGTTATTGGGGTTTTGCGAGTGGTAAACAGCTGTGGATTTCTGGTGTACCATGGATTACAGCAGATGCCATTGGCTATCTGCAGATTTCGATGGATTTCCATAGATTTCTGCAGATTTCCATGGATGTGTGGATTTTGACGTTCGTAGATTTCTATGGATTTGTATGCAACAACTGCGCATGCGTCAGTGCGCACTCATCTCGTGGTCAGTGTTGTGACTGTTGGGTTTTTAGTTATGTTTGACTGTTTGTCACCAAACAAAACTAAGAAATTCGATGTTATAAATGTCTTCCTAAAGCGTCAATATTTGTGATAAATATCATTAAAAGGAGGTTAAATAGTAGGTTAGTATAAAAATACAATTTCATTTTACTACGTTTTCAATTATCTGATCTTTTTTGCCAGCTGGGACTTCAAAATGAACTTTGAATCTACTTTCGGCACTGAACTAGAGTTCAGAGAAGATCGAGGAGAAGACTGCTTTAGTGACGCTGAAAAGGTTCTACAAATTTCCATACCTGTTTCTTTAAACAACATTTTAAAAATAAACGGTTGCAACAATGTTGGAGTCTTGCGTGATATATCCGAAAAAGATATAGAAGAAATGGAGAAATTTATTTATATTTATTATTATATTATTATTATTATTATTATATATTATTATTATTCTGTTCTTCATAACAATCCAAAAAAAATCAAATTTTTGCTTGGACATAAGAAGCTCCTACTCTTAATTTCAAAATTCTTCCAAGACGATTGTTCTGTACTGACTGTTAAACAGGAAATAATTCAGAAAAAAAGTAAGTATAAAATCCTCGATAATAAGTATTTGAGGAAACCTGACTACTTTAACTAGTGAATGTTTCAGTGAGATCTCGATTACATGCAGCAGATTTTACTCCTAACTTAACAATGGAAAACGAACAAATTTCTCAAACGATGAGAAACTGGATTAAGACCAAATGTATAACCAATGAGCAATGGAGCTATTTCAAAGAAAAATTTTTCCAGATGTCTTTTTGAAATAAAACTAATTATTATATTTATGGGAACTTTCACCGACATTTGACTAAGCATTTCAATCTGTATCCTCAGTCCAAGGATGCCTCAGATGGAATGATGGTAGACAAAAATGTCCATCCAGTGGCCGATCATCATTTCGGACTTGAAAAATTTATCAGATGATTGCATTCAAACCACTGTTGAAAAATCTTTACTTGACGCACTACAGCTAACTGAAAGTTTCGAAATGCAAATTCCAGAAGATAGTTGGAATTGTGTTGCTGTTGCAGTTTCATTCCCTGTAGTAGAAGATGAAAAAGACAATGACTGTGACTATGATCTAGTTATTACAGAAGATGATGGTTGTGACGTTTTCAAGATGTTACCATCGGTGCAATGCCAAGATGACAATAATTATGACCACCTGGCTGACCCGCGATTCGAAATACACATTGATATGTGCAACCTGTGTGTAGCAGGCATTGGTCAAGTACTTTTGTTAAAGGATTTTTCACTAAAATTATCAACAGAAGAGAGAGATACTGCTTATGAAGTGAGTTAAAACTGTTGGCAAGCTTTAATTTTTGTGTTTACACAATTCTGAAACTGAAAGTTTGAATTAATGTGTTAACAAACTTGGAAGTTAGCACCAAGTGATCTAATAAGAAAAGTCAGTTTAGATAACTTAGCGCAAAGTGAATCAACGTGGGATTTACAAGTTAAGTTACTATCAACACAGATTTTATGGTATTCAAGCTACGCAATTCACTAAAAACCCATCCCTGCAATCCATAACACACCCACCCAATTCATTGATGCACCCGCTGGAATTGATACTGTGGTGTCATCCGAAAATAGAACGAAATCGATGAACTTGGTGACTCACACAGTCAATAAGTAAGGTCATAAATCGTTTAACCGTATTCCATAGAGCCCATGGTTTGTTTTTGTGATTTACGAAAAATGCCTTTGACAAATCTGTAATAGTTTCTAACTTCCTCGCTTAATAATTTTCAAGGATTGTACGGCACGGTAAATTGAACGAGCACAACAGCTACAGCTATTATTATTGCTAGTTTTCCTTAGTTTATGCTACTGGAGTGAAATCAAAATTACATCTCGTACTAAACAAACCCAAACACGATCTATGTAAACATGAATGTTGCATCTATAGATTACGTATAATTGAATATTAAACGAAGCTAACTATACAGTAAAAGCAATTAACTATATCTTAAAGTAGGCGTTCGATGGTAGGTGAGGTTTACCACTTTGCTTCTCTTATTATACCGCATTATATATATATCTAATGTTCTGTCATCTTTGACAGTAAAATAATAAGTTCTGTAAAACACATCGATACAGCATCGTGCTAAATCATTTTGTTGTAATACCATATGTATGTACACATAATATATGTATACCTATACTAACGTATCGAGAGAGAAGTCTGGGAATAATGAATGCCTAATATAGAAGTGACAAGTAAAGCCACTTGTAGAATTTAAACAAGATAGGAATTTCCTTTAAAACACCGAATTATTTATAAGCCACGCACCGCGTATAGAAATACAAGTGACATAATAATAAATGTCCGTGTGTATTTCATTATGAGTCACTGTTATAAAACATCTTGTTACAATTTCCAGTATAAACTCGCGCGTCCGCGAATATAAATTGGGTAATATGAACACTTGTTGCACTTACCGCGTTACAAAAAAGGCATTATTCCTAAGTAATCGATAGTTAGTATATAAAATGCGATACTATTTTATTACGGTCCGACTTAAAGTGTTTCTCCCAACATAAAATGTGTAACAATATTGGCCATTACCTATTATCGGAATCTTTTTAATTGGCCATTCATGTGCAGATATAACATTAATAGCTTACCGAGTAATGATGCCGTAGATTGAATACACCCTTTTATTTAATTATAACATCGCGGTTGATTAAGTAATATGAACAAACAACTAATCTGAAAACTTTCGTCTATGGATCAAAATACTTACATCTCTAGCATTGTTCAATTGTTATCTTACACAGAAGAAATCCTCCGAACAAAACCTTTAAGCTATTCAGTTCTGACAACTTCGCTCAATTAAACGTGATGAACGAGCTTGTTAAATAGATATCTCAGAGAGTAAAGGCTTATTGTTGGATGTATAACATAATTCCAGTTAAAGTCAATAATACCGATTCAATACAAAGATAAAACTCAATTTTCTATGCCAACGTTCTAATCAAGAATGAAAGCGAACTGCAAGTTACGAAAACTTCAGATAATCGTGTTAGAACTACAATTTTCTTTCATGTCAAAATTTTATTGTTGCAAAACGAACTTAAATAAAAGCTCACTATTGATTTAGCGCAAGGCATACTACTTTTACTATTATTGTAGAAGATACTGGGTTATAAATTTATATCCAATTAACACTAAAAAAAATTTCAACCATATAATGTCTGCAATAGTCAATTTTGCTTTAGTAAATGTTTCGACAATCTCAATAGTAATATGACATTACGATTTGTGTGTATCAACACTAGTAGTATTAACAATTAAACATTACAATAATGTAAGATCTAGTGTAAAATTAGCACAAAAGTTGATAAAAATCTTCAGTATTAAGACCATATTCTAATAAAAAGGTTATTGATGTTCAAGTATTTGTAGGTTTAACAGGTTTTTTAAATAATATTCATATATTGTCCTTTAAATATCTAAACAAGATATCTAACACTATTCTGCTGAAAGTACCCATGATGGTTTCGTCGTCATACAATTCATCTATGAATGACTGTAGTATGTGTCCAATACTGTTCAGTGGGTGACTTGAGCTCACGGAGGTGACTTGAGACAGAAGACTGTCTACTGTCAAATAACTGGCCAGCCCCTTGGTGAAACATGTAAAAAAATATATTAGAAATATGTAAATGAAGCCCTATTTGGTGTTATGGGGAGGGTAGTGGTTGTTTTTGTTTCTTCAATCACTGAGTTTACAGATAACTTAACCTCAATGTTTTTCCACGTGTCCTTGGGAGTGAAATAACTATTACAATGAGTGATTGTCAGCTTTAGGATGACTTCAGACAATGCCTACTTAAATGACCAACCTAAATCGGGCGATCGCGGAGGCCATTCACTATATCCTATTCGACGCTGTGGAAATACTTTTATTATCACTTTAAAGGTTTGCATGGCAACATAAAAATACAAATATTTCTTATCAGATGTAGCTGACAAAAAAATTTTTATATCCAACGTTTTGTTTAATATGTCAAGTAGCACACCAACCGAACTGTATATCATTGTAATTGTTGAAAATGTATATATCCAAATAACAGGGTGATCTATTAAAAAAACTACCGATGACGTCATATCTCCAAACAAGTGTAAGCTGTAGAAAATCAAAGTATGCGATAGAGTAGAATGAAACTACTACTACTTCATTAAGGATATTTTTTAATAGAACCCATAATTTTGCCAGAAATCTGGTGTTCCCACACATTTTCTTGACCCTGTATAATAATACCACAACTACACAATTGTAAGAAGCTTGGGCTGAGATGAAGACAGAAGGGTTATCCACTAGAACAACTGCTGAAAAGTATAGAATCTGACATGCAACCTTCCAAAGAAAGATGCAACATAGAAAACATGGAGGGCCTCTAGTGCTATGTAATCAGGAAGGGACTGCTATTGTGGACGCAGAATTATGTGCCGCTGAGTGGGACTTTCCATTTGAACGATGCGGTATTAAAGAACTTGTAAAGAGTTATCGAGATCGTAGTAGACGACAAGGAAAATGCTTTGTAGACAACATACGAAATAATTGTTGGTACCACCCATTTATGGAAAAGCATGGCGAGCAACTCACGACAGGATTATCAGAAAAAATTTAGTGAAGTATGACCAAAAAGATTTTATCGATGGTCCGGAAAGAAGCAAAGTCATTGCACGTCGGGATGTTAAACATGCGGAAAGAATGGTGGATAATCCTAAGAGTGCAAAATCTCTAATTTTTGTTGTTTATTCAAATCCGTCGTTCTACAGCAAACTTGGAGAGGTGGACCAGAAGGATGCTGTTATAATCGTAACAAATCGGTGTGGTTTGATCAACACTTTTATGAACTTCTTGAGCCATATTTCAACTTGGCTTTTGCTAATTGTTCCTTCGCCAAAAAGGTCGTTGAGATCACGAAATGACTGTGCTGCATTCCTACTTTCCTCGAACTGGTAGAGCATAATATGGCGAATATGGATATTATTTTCGATACTCATCTCCACTAACTGAAAAAAAATTTTAAAAACGCCAAATTTAAAAGCGAAAAAGTCGCGAATAAAAGCCGCAATAATTATGCGATCACTAAATTTTATAACGAAACGATTATTGATGTCTGCAGTTTTATTTTGCAAGCCCATAATACGAGTATGTACAGTTTGTTCCAAAATTAATGTCGCTTGATGTGATGGAAGATACATTATAACTTCTGTTGCGAAACGAATGCACTAGGTTTAACCGACATTTATTTTAGAGCGCAATTACAATATTGATATTCATCAATCAAAAATTGTGTCGAGTTATAGGGAAGATGATTTTTATTGGATCTTTTAATTGCAGGGGTGACATTAATTTTGGAACAAACTGTACATACATGCACACATAACTCATAAATATCACTGTTTTTGAAAGTTAGAAACGTTGCGTATTTATAATTTTTGCATGCTTTATGCGTCTATTACTATTCATCATCATTATTAATAAATTTATTTTAGTTGCCGAATATAACTGTACATATATGTAAAATAATCGTAACCTACTAAATATATGCATGGAACTTATATTAGCACATTTACCCTAAAGGAATATAAGTAAATGCGTCATTATTTATTTCAGTAATCATTTTAGTAAAAATTTGCATGTAAATTGAAATACTTGATTATAAACACAAATATTTGATTTGAGTATTTTAACGAAACTTTCTAAAATCTTACAAATACTAAATAATTTCCTCTTGAAAGGATTTTTGTCTGTAACATCGATTTTCAATTGTATTTTTATGTCTTCGGCTTAGATTTCTCACAGATAATATTGAAAAGAATTTATTGTCATCATTTGTTTAAGTAAAAACTGCTGGTTACATTTGCAACTGTTTTATTACCGGTATTTAATGCTAATTACCTTTCATTTAAATTTTCGAATAAGCGAAGTGACTTTCTTAAACACGGAATCATCGATTAAAATATTTAATCGCATTGGAATTGCTAGATATAAAGTTACACGATAATATCAGTCATTCCAAATTTACAATAGTTATCCATCTAGAAATTTTAAGTATGTCAATAACAGTTTGGATTCGCTAATAAAGACAATTTTCAATCCAAAAATTTATATTCCGCGTATAAAGTTTATGAGAACGGTTGCTGACGCACTTGCTAATTGTTTTGTGGGAAATGCGAGATATATGTTTCACTTGTAATTACCTGTATTGTTTGAAGTTTTATTGTTGCCGTAATTATATCAAATTGCCTATTCAGATCTCGTATATTTTCTGAGTGAACCTGCTACGCCTTTTATTGATAAAAGAAATTTATTGTTAGAAGCGAAGTGCTTTATCGTCTATTGTTGCTTTGTGAAACTAAGCAAAGAAAATTACAGATTACTTGGATGCACTAGATTACGTACTGATTAGTATCCAGGATTTAATGCAGATAATCATATGGTTGATAATTAAACCTCAATAATTAATTCACAAACCAACTAGAAACATTGAGATATTGCTTTGTTGACGTCAACTCCTTGAGATATTGTCTTAAAAAACGAGATCTCCAAATTATAGCAAATTAGTTTAATGAGATTCAGACAAAAATGTAGCCTTTATGTAATTTATTTTTTAGGTGATCATTGTCTTGGAAATGGGCCAACTTGGGCCTCTATATGATCCTCAAATACTTCAGAACCGTACTGATGCCCTTAAATCTTTTTGACTATTTAACTTAAATTGCTTAAATTAAGGATACTCTATTTGATCACATAAGCAAGTAAGATTCAGATATCGAAAAAAGTATTTCTACAAGCAATAACATTAATTCAATTCAAATCAATAATTGTCGTTTTATAAGAAACACCGTTTATTGAAAAATCTATAAAAATGCTGTATTTACCTGAAACCCACAAAATTGAAATTTGAATGATGAGTGGCTACGGAGATAGGACAACAAAACAAAATGAAGTTACTCCTTTATTCAGAGAAAAGTATCCTGATTTACCACCCATATCTCAAACTCCCCTAAGCAAGATTGAAAGACAGTTTCGGGAAACAAATCGTCGTCAGAGTGCGCTCAATGAAGAAGTAAAACTTAACGTACTTCTTTCTGTTCAAGAAAATCCTAATATCTTCACTAGGCTGATAGGTAGGCAACTCGAAATTAGCCAGTCTTTGGTGTCGATAACTCTTAAAGCACACAAATTTTATCCCTATAAATTGACAATCCTCCAGGGCCTCATCAAAAATGATCCGGATCGAAGACTTCAGTTTTGCGAACAAATGATGGATGTACTAGACAGAAATGTTGTAAATATAGAAAATGTTCTATTTTCTAACAAATCAACGTTTATGTTAAACCGTGAGGTAAATCGTCAAAACTGTTTTATTGGGCAGACAACAACCCAGAATAGATGAGGGAAGGCCACACACAACATCCAGAAAAAGTAAATGTTCGGGCAGGCACCGTTGGTAATCGCGTAAAAGGACCAATTTTCTTCCCAGAAAATCTCAATGGAGCGAGATATTCAGAATTATCTGGTTTCATATAATATATACCGATAATATCTAGATGATGTGTTTTCAGGCAGATGGATTGGTAGAAGAGGACCTTTTGAATGGCCTCCCAGGTCTCCAGATTTAACACCAATCGACTATTTCTCATGGGGGTACTAAATTTATTCCAGATTACAGACTCGCACTGTATAATTGCTACCCAAAGTGATACCTACAGTTGAAGTTTAGATAAACTAACTGTAATTATTATTTTAAAAAAGTGTTAGATTGCGAGGAAAGGTATCATAAAGGATCGCTTGCGTCCAGTGAAGTTTTCCCGAATTAATCTAATTTAATTAATCGTTTTGGACTTAACTCCTGATTGATTTAAGGTGAAGGTGCAGCTATAATGGTATATTGATAAGTCACCGTGTATCCAGCTTATATAATATTTAAACATAATTAATTCAAAGTTCATCATTGAAAATTTAAAGTTCGTTCTATGCTCATTTAATGATTTCGTCGCTACAATTTCCTTTCACCATATTTGTTTTCTTGTAATCTGGTCACTTATACCAAAATCATCGTTTTTTTTTCTTCGTTTGCAGCAATAATCTAGTCTGGCTAGTCATTTTTACCTTCAAAATTTTGATATCGTATTACACCAAAGTTTTTCACTGACGAATGACCAGAATTTGGCAGAATATAGAATATCTCTTCGTACGCTTACTGAGCTTGCTATGGCCCTGCCCAAACGAACGGTACTGAGGGCGTCACGATCGGAGAACCCGTTCGTCTAGCCTTTGGGGCAGCTGGACCTCGATGGGTCACTACTCCGTGTCAGGACAAAACGCATCCTCGAAGCCAACATTTAGAATTAAGTCAAGAATGAATCATCTATTCAAGCTTCACATGTCTACCACAACCTCAGGACAAAAGGGCAATATTATAAATCGACAAAAAGACTAAAAGATCTCGTGTCCAGCTTTAGTAAAAAGACAAAGCTCTAAGAGAATCTAGAAATATTTAATTTTCGGTTGTTGGTGGTGTGCCCTAAACGAAAACATTTTGATAAAAAACCAAGGACTACTTTCAAACAAGTACAGAACATTCACACTGCACTTGAGTTAAGTATCAGATAGGATATAATTCAACACATAGTATCAGAATCTATTAAACACTGAGAAAGAAAAAAGATCATATTGAGATTATTTTATTTTTTTAGGTTTAGTTTTTCCCAAATAATTTTTTCGAAAAATTATTGCTTGTTTCATTTACTTCAAGATTCAGCAATTTCAGTAATTGCCTTTAAATGTTTACCAACGCTTCTATAAGCGACTGTAGCGTGCGCTAATTCTCTCTTTCAGAGGTTATCACTATTGGACGAGAAGACACATTATAGACTGCTCGGAAAATGGGGGATAGTCGGAAATTGTCTCCATATACGATTTTCTTAAAAATTTCAGAAACAATCCATAAAAGATTTATCAATTTTTTTTTATATGTAGTGAATGCCTAGTTGCAGTGACTTCGTAAGCTCTATCGCTTGTCTAACTATCACTGCAACTCTTGCGATGAAGTTTTAGTGTGTGTATAATTGTGGTGAAATGGCTTTGTGACAGCATTAAACCGCCTTTCATAATGCCGCGATGTTAATCACTTTGCTCACACCAGTGAATGATAGGTCGATCGGATTTCAATTATCCGAGAAAATGCCACCGTCTTTCCGGAGAATTGAAACTCGGCACATTGAAGCACACATATTGACCTATTTTGTACTACTTCACTTTACTTTCTTACTACTCTTTAAGAAATAGGTCAGTAATTTGGCAATAGCATGACAGTTGCTATTGTAATGTTCTTTTATAAATTATTTCGATAATTTATTAAAAACTCATTAATCAAAATTTAAAAAATACGCAATTATTGTATATATTGTATATAACATCATTTACTTGCAAGATCAAACAGAATCTTGTTTCTTCCGAGATATAAATAGCTGGAACATGCTCTCATAGTATGTGGCATGATTACCGTTACAGTTCTAAAAGTTTATTTTTCAGCTCCAATCAAATTGTTTCTTGCTTTGAAATGAAACATTTGTATTTCCATTGGTGTCAGCCCCATCCAAGCTTGCTTACTAATAAGTTTCAATATAGTCATAATATCCTTTGCAACTAATTCTACCCGAATGATGAGCTTTTCTACCACAACAATTATTTTTCAATCTTTTAAAACATTTCAGTAATTATTTCTTCTAAAAACGGGATGATTGTTGGTATTATCACATTCCATTCCTTACTCCACCGTATTGCCTTATATACAAAATTCTGTAAACTGATTTGGGTACCACTATGCAGTTCTCTTCCTCAATTTATTATAACGAAACTTCAATACATTTAATTTATTCCTAAAATCCCCATTTATGTGTATATTTTTTTTCCGACAAAGTCATAATTCTTATTATGTATTGGCGATATCTGGCACCTTTGGAATGCCTCTCGCACCTCTCGATCACGTTTGGCTTCGTCCCAACACGACCCGTTTGACCGGCAACATTTAAATGTCATCTAAATTAGAATTTCACTAACCAGTTTAGTCGGCGAAACAGACAGCCAAACCAAGTAACGCAAGGCGAGACATCGCATCGTGCGGAAGCAACCGTGCGCAAATAATCTCTCTCTTGCTGAAGTAGCCAAAGTTGTGTTGATAAATTATTCGGGTGTAATTATCCCTGCCATTATCATTAGTACTGTCTATATGAAGCCATGGCATGTTACTGTTAAAGTCCTGAATGTGTACGTCAGTCAATATTTACTCATAATATACACAGAGCATAAAATTGTCCGTCGTTTAACAGTTTGAAATAATATTTAAATTGTAAATATTGATTTTTAATGGAACAGTCAGTCGATACAGATGTACGTAAACCAGATGATGGAATTTCAATATACTAATAAAATGTGGTAATTGTGAAAGCAAGTATCGCTTTATATTGTTGTGTTGGACAGTAATGCTATTGTCCAGCAATCATTATTCCTTAGCGTAGATTGTAGACGATTTATCCTAATTTTCATATATTAGTGTTAAGAATTACAGGTGGTGATTGAAGATATAATTATAAAAATTGCTTGATAAAAGATTCTCAATAAATTTAATTAAATAAAATGTATCTGCAAGTTACAAGCTGTACCACAACTTACAATTAAAATATACATAAATTAAGTATATTGCCCAAAATATCGATGACATCATATATTACATATATACAGTACGCCATTTTATTTGACCCAAAAAATTTTAAAATATATTGTATAACCTCATCGTTTAATTGCCTACAACTTGTTTTTGATTGAAAAATTACATATTGCAAGCACATACTAAAACACAATCATATTAAAAGTTAGTTAAAGAAAATATACCGGTTCAACAAAAAAAATATCAGACATACAAGGTCTTAACCCAGATTAATGACTTATTAATACTGATTGTTAAAAATTTATAAATATCAGTAATTCCACTTCACAGCGAAAACATTTCTTAAACATTGGATAACATACTTTCAATATTAAAATAATAATAAAAAATTGTGCTCGTAGAAAAACTAAGGAAGGTTGTGCTTAACATTAAATTGAAAAATTACGGTCACCGTGTGAAACAAATTACTTGTTTTATAACAAAAAAGGAAACAAAACAATTCAAAATTTGTCGGTACATTTACAAGCGATAATGGGAACATAAATCGTTCGTCCTTTTATTATGCAGGTAAGCTATTAATGCTGAAAAAGTGTAGTGTATCTAACAAGCCAAAGAATTCATCAAACAAATAACACGAGCGAAGGTGCTGCTTTCTTGGAAACTCGTAATTTATAGATAGGAACGGAAAGGTAAAAGAAAATACACCGGTTCACAGATGAATTAGAATAATGCGGACATACTTCTTGCTAATCACATATATTTGTTAATGGAAATACCTCGACTGAAATGTAATGTATATACTTTGTTTTTTCTTTTATCACAGAATTTATGCTGCAGAAGAAAAAGTATTTGAATAATACAACTAGACAACATTTGAGTCCGGTAGTTCTTATTTTCTTATTTCAGCATTTGCCTTCCTTTTTCTTAAAAGGGTTTTAATTAGAAAGCTCTTGCTAATCTTAAATAAGCTTTCGTTAAAGTGAATGTGAAGATATGTCAACTAAATTTCTAAACAAAAAAATAGCTAGATAGCCTTTCTACGACTTACATATTGTCATAAAGTAATACCAAAAACCAATTCAAATTACTTCTAATTTCGATGAATTTCATTTTAGCGTTTTGGCATCACTGACAGACAAGTAATATTTTCATATATTTATAACAGCCGATGAGAGCTGAAGATTTTGCTTAGTAGGTTGTATATTGTAAAATTTGAATATTGCTTTTAATAGCATGTCATTAAGTACATAGCAATGTCATTAAGTACATAGGCATCTCCTTCGCCACCACTTAGACAGCCTTAGCGGACATGGTTCTATAAACAGGCACGATTCTAACCAGGAACCTTTGTTGTACATGCCTTTTGCTACTCCTGGGGCATCCCACGTTGAGTATCAAGCTCAGTAGTGCTCTTCTTCTCAGCTTTCTCTGATACTTTGTTGGGGTGTTTCCCAAACGTCAATCGCTGATCAACCGTTAATCCGAGGTACCTAACATTGTCTCTGGGTATGATTTCAGTTCAAGACTTTTTATTTTCCAAGTTTCGATATGATAATATTACAAGCTGCTGAGGTAATATACACCCACCACTTTTCTTTGGTCATATTTATTTTAATTTCAATGGCCTCCATTGTAGATCCCTTGCGAAAGCGAAACCGGTGCCTTAACAGTCCACCCTCTTCTTTTAGCTCCATTTCCAGTCTGACCCGCATCAGAATTTCATAAATTTTACTGAAGATATTTAACAAATGTGCACGTTAGTGTCACATTCGAACTCCACCATATTTTCGATCTTAATTGGAAGCATTTTCTTTATTTACTTGAGCAGGTATACTATGTACGTACAGGCCCGCCCCCTTGATGTGGACACGCTGTATAAACCGGCACAATATACGGCCAAGCGATGACTAATAATAATCAGGGTGGACAATTACGCTTCCTCTGCTTGCAGTTTAACTTCACACAGAGAGTGGTGTAAGGTATAAAAGTTATGTTTTCTTTTGGCTAGGGGAAGGGACGGAAATGCCACATGTTCTCCTTACAGAAAGAGGTACTTCAGCACTACAATTAAACGAAAAAGTTAGTGAGATGACCTCCGGAATATATAACGAGAGAGACTAAATAATTAGATTCAACTGTGAATTAAAATACGCGCGGAAGACACTTTTAACCGTCCAAAAACTTACGAGTATTATTGCATAAGCTGTACGAACGACAGCTGTTTTAGTTCCGACAAATCTGTTATCGAATCATCATGAAGTTGAAAGCAAAACTGTGAAATTTGACCACAGAGAAAATAAAATACAAAAAAAACATAACAAATAACATTTTTATAAGTCACCGATGCCAAAAATACATCATACAGTACTTTTGCAGCATATTAACACCATCAGTTGACACCGACAAACATCAACGAATGCCTGAGTCTACGTGTTTACGACCCTAAAAATTATAGCTTCTGTAAAACGGTAACCTTGTACTTCTAGGAGTTATTGCATTAACTAATATTGTTATTAGCCGTACCAGACATCAGAAAGCACCTATTGATAAACTTAGCAAAGCAGCATAATTAACAAAATAAAGTCGAAATAGAAGATATAAAAAATTATTCAGTAAGACTAATAATGTTACTAATACTATGAAACGAATGACAACTGTAGCTATAGCCATAAAGTTTACGTGGACATCTATTATTGAGCAGATTCTCTGAACGGAAATCTTTTTTTTATATATAGTAGACGGAAATCCTCGTGGGCTCCTCTCAGACTTGAAAGTATCTGAATCTTAGTAGCTAAAATCCCTACTTCTCTCTCTCCATAGTACACTGCGATCACCCTAAGGCATACATGAGCAGCACCAGGCTGTCTCACTCACACAAGTTTTTCATTTCTTGCAATTAAAGTCCACACTGTTTTGCAACATTATCTCATCCTAGCAATTCTTTTGAGCTAACTTCGGAAGTTACCACGTCCAAACAGAAACCGCCTAATATAATAATCTAACTTTCCATCTACGGTGTAATGTCTGGGATAAGGGTTCTAGTCCAGTCAGCTGTTGCATCTAACGAGGTCCACAAGTTTTGCCATTTACATATGATTTACTTTCTCTCCTGTGCGTTAGTCGTTCTAAGGGTTCCACTTTTCGAGACATAAAGAGTAAGCCGTGGTGGGTTTCCTACATCACCTTCAATATTTCCCTAGTCTTATGGATGTTCCACGATTCAATCCAAGCAGGGGCTGTGTACAACATTTGTGACCGTATGATTCCACCTAAGGCCGCTCACTTACATACTACTCCCTAGCCTTCCTATGTACTAATGACGAAAGCGTACCTTCTGGTTTGCCACTGACAGACTTGGCATATCGTCCGAATGAGAAATTGTTATCCAGGGTCAAGCCCAGATATTTGACTTCTGTCTTGGGGACGACTCCATCTCTTTTACAGGAGCCTTTAAGTATCACCGCTTCTGATTTCTGGGAGACTACTTCCAACTTCTTTCTTACCATCCATCTTACGGACATCTCGCTGCTGTACCAAGCGTATAGTGAGATATTGATGCAGTTGCACCTAATATTTTCGCAATTATGGTTATTGCTTTACAAACTGAGTTAACACTTTACAAATGTATTAATACCGACGATGAATAGATATACAGTATGTCTCACTAAGTTGGAACCAAAACTTTTTAATTATTAATTTTAGGGGAAAAAGTTATTCTTTATAAAAAGTTCTGCATGTTCTAATTGCACATTTGAACGTAGTTTTTAGTTCTGATCAACTTTTCCTTATAACAATTTTCAATATTGTCAAATATAAGGATACTTTACTCTTTAATAAAATTGATATTTTTTGACAAATCGCGTATATGACTGAACAAAATTAATATCTGATGATTGTGTTTTATATTTTAGAACATGCAGAACTTTTTATAAAAAATAACTTTTTTCTCTAAAATGAATAATAAAAAAGTTTTCCATATGGTTCCAACATAGTGAGACTTATTGTATATACAGGCGAATTGTATTGTGGTCGGTAAAGTAGGAATTGAGTGTGGCTTATGAATCCTAATTCTCATCAAAATTTGAAAGAATAGTTTTATTTCTGTTAAGTAGGGAACAAGCAGTACGACTGCTTTCGTTGTTAGCAAAATAGCTTTCGTTTACTTTTTTAAAGAAAAATGTTGTAAGATCCAAGATCATTCATGTCTGTAACATTTATTTAGATATTGCTAAAATTATTTATATGCACTGTCAATCATCTAGATATCTACTTCTACCATCTTCGTGAATACCAGATTCAGTTTTAATGATCCAAATCATACCACAGCTCACATTTTTACTTGAAATTTAAATTCTTAAATTCATACTATTACATTATCGGCGATCCGATAATCTTTATTTAGGTTATGTAAAACGCAGCAACCGGTAACATTGAGATTTTATTACACTCATATTATGTGTATTTCAGTGGTATTTAACGTAACAGTAAGGCAACGACTTTACCTTTACAAATGTCAGTCAGTGTGTCGATATACAATGTTAGTGTATTTCTATATCTCGAGAAATACTATCTGCGCATATTGTATACCTTTAAATTAGCCCAAGCGGTTAAGAGCACTATAGAGAAACCGGTTGCGCTCTCAGAGAACCAGATATTCAATTTAAATTAAGCGCTGGTGGTATTAGTAGATCTAACTTCCTCGGGATTATGTAATTTGTATAAGGCTTTTATTATGAATGCGTACACCTATATGTTTGTAGTTGCCTGAATAATCATCAAAGTTACGTTAAATTAGATATATGGTTTCGGGAAAATTCGACTCTAATTTGATTTATATTCCAACGTTAATCGGTTAGATTTAAATTACTTCAAGTGTATGTTATATATTTAATAAGTCCAATTAGTCTGTATTAAAATTTAATTACATATAATGAAATCAATAAATTTATTAAATTTTATTACCGTATATATAAAATCCGATTTTATTCAAAGAATACTGTGCTGTAATTACCACTAATGGAAAAAAATTTGAGAAAATTAAGGAGAATTATTACGGCTTCGCAAAGAAATATCGGAACTACACAGGTCATAAATTGTTAATAATTATTTATAATTTTAGTCATTTATCAAGTTTTGCAAATTATCGAATGAACTTCTAGTACAATCCCATTACAACGCTATCAGTTTTTTTTCCAAGAGCAAAATGTAGAATTGACAATTTTTTGACTGTCCATATCACCAGTGTTTTACTAACCCCACACCTAGTCAGAAATGTTTCCAAACCAAATGTTCTTCCCGCATATGTCCAAAAAATATGTGAAGAAGACTCTTAAGGAATCCTAAAAATTTAAACGTTGGGAAAAAGGTTGTCCCTAGATATTAGACCTGCATGGTCTATTGTAACGTTGCCCTTCTAGTTGTTAGACTACTTGGAGGCTTTTGATGAATCTTAGAATTAGTCTAATATTTCTGTCCTGGATGTCAGTAGACGTTAGAAACAGCCTACTGAAGTGTTGTTGTCGGATATGACTGGTAGGTGGTACTTCAGGGCCTCATGACCTGTTAGACACCCTGCCAGCAGTCCAAGGTCACCTTTACTGAAAGATAGCAACGACTGTGCTGTCTTAGGCGATCCTGCTTTTGTCCTGGCGTATACTGCCAGTGGCAGGCCTTTCTGTTGACCTTTCATTTGTTAACTATTTGTTTTAGGTAGCTCTTTTGCAGTCCACAACACCTTTTCCATGAATAAAAATGTTTAGGAAAACTCAGGTTTTTATTTAACATTTCTAAATTTCATAAAATTATTGCCCGAAAAAACACAATACCAAGTTTCAAAAAAAATTTATATTCACTATAAACCCTATTTCGGTACAAATTTTGCCACCCATTTTCACAAAGCCTTTTATACATATAAATGAGTCCTCGAAAGTAACGAAAACGTTAGATGATGAGAGTTGTGAAGCGAAACAATAACCGGATGAAATTATAACAGATCATTTTAGAGCACCACGATCACTTGAATAAGGATTTGTTCAATCTAGTTGACGGCCTTTCCAGTCTATGCTTGTGAAGGGTAGCCACAACTATAGCGACAGCTATAGTTAAGAGAGAAGACTGCCAACTAAGGTTCAAATCTTCAAGGGAACAGTGACATTTTTCTTGGAAAATTGGAATGGTTGGAAACACAAAGTTGCGGTGACCATTTCGAAGTATCAATAGAATGACCTGCTCCCGCAAACCTTCCAGTCTGATTCTGTGCTCTAGTAATTAGTATTAGTACTAAAACAGGGTGAAGAGTTTAGTGGTTATAACAACGACCATCTGATTAAGATAAGGTGTGAGCTCCACACATAGTCTACTACAATTAAACGGAAGAGTTTCAACAGTGGTTTCATGATAGAAACCTTGTCGTTCCTCTTTTTGGGGATGCTCTTTTTGCATATGATGATGATGTTCGTTAAAGATAATAAACTTAACTAACATGTTATTTTTAGGCAGAAGAATTGATATTAAATAGTAATTAATTTAAATGTCACTTTACTATTAGCCATGATAAGTGAAACTAATACTGCTAATTAAAATGTTTCATGTGAAGTATTGGCTCAGAATAACATTTATTTATGATTAGTATTATCACGTAATAAATACACGCAATTTAGAAACCAAATTTTATAATCGTTATTATATAACGTATTGTATAATATGCCTAATCAACGTGTTTTGTCTTTCAAAAAGCAATTCGAATACTGTACAGCTATATACGTATCTACTAGTGACAAATGCATCCGGGTATGCAAAAAATAGAAAGAAAGCATTGACACATTTTTCTTCTAACATTATTAAACTTTCGCGACTGGTTTTCTTTGGGTAAACGATTAATAATGCATCCGCTAATACGAGTAGTGGGCAAAAGTTTGCTAACAGAAATTTCGCTGCAAAAATTTGTATTACGCTGTTGTCAACATGACCTACATAGTTGCAGATTAGCAGTGTTAACAAACGTTAATTTAAACAAAAATTACTTATTTCCTTCTTGCCTATATAACTATGTAAATGTATTGAAGAATAATGTATTGTGCTGCTTTTATAATATCCATTAGTTTTCTTAAATAGTAATTTTAAAAAATAACATAAAAATATTGGTCATTAGTGTGTTCTAGAAATTAACTATAACTATAATACTAATTCAAACGTCACCACCTACTGTGAGCATGTTTCAATGATTGCTGTAATAATAAAAATAACATTTATGTACACTAGCGAGTTATTAACCCTCCAGTGGTCTCTATTTCTTTTTTTTTGCACATTTCGGTACCTGATGGTTGCATGAATTCTAACCATGCTATATATAAATCCAATGTGAAGACGACAGCAATGTCAATGATAGTGGTTCAACATGGACTAAATTGAAGTTTCAATTGACACAAGCAACAAATTTTTATGAGAGGTATAAAGAGTACATTTTCAAAATAGATTTTAGCCCTAAATTGTAGATTGCTGCATGTTTTATATTGAAATATTTTAAACAATATTTTCTGAAACTCCAATACAACAAATAGTAATACAAACTATTTTATATGCAGTCCAAAGATGACTATACTGACTAAGTATCAGGTCACTACTTGATCATCTTCGATGTCGTTTTAACCCTCAGGTGTGATATCTAAACAATGGTAAAGTCGTGGGAGTAGATACTCAGTTGTTCGAAATCAAAATATATGATCAAAACTTGAATGTAGGAATTTGGAGATCACTAATCCATCCAAAGGACATTTTTAGTAGGAATGCGTTAAAAAATAGTTAATATATAAAATTTAGTCCAATAAAACCGAAAAAAAGAACCTCTCTAGGGCAGGCCTCTTTTCAAAATTTGATATTTTGTAACCTGAAAAGTTTTTTTCTGATTGTTTTCAAATTGTTCTTCACTATAATTACAATTATTCCAGAATTTCTTTCATTTGTCATTGTTCCATAGTTTTGCAAAACAATATTGTTCTGGAGTGTGGAAAAAAATACTAGAGATTATACGAAAAAAAAAAAGGCATTTTTTCTAAATTTCAAATTTTATAAACTGTTTCCAGTTCTATTAAGTTTGTTCTACTGTGGTCCACAATTTGGCAGAATAAAATTAAAAGTCGACGAAACAGAAACTCTCCCCCGCGCCCTTCTCCTCTAGAATTGGAAATTTTGGAAGTTATTGCCGAATGTTCTATATTGTTACAGAATTTTGCAAAAACAAAAACAGTTTATTTAGTTTTCTATCATAATTGAGGACATAAGTGAGAAAAATGTTTGTCCTTGATCTAACCAGCTAAGTACTCTTTATTAGTTTATTTTCGGCTGGATTTCAATATTACTCGTCAAAAATGTGGAGGCAATGTAGAACGAAACTAGAACAATCTACAACCAACAAAATGAATTTTAAAGAAAAACGGAGGGTGAGCAAAATTTTTTTGAACTAATTTTTTTTAATATATAAATTTTTCAGTGAAAAATTTAAATTCTCTGAAGAAGTTCACTAAACCAATATTCATTTTAAAGAAATATTTTTTTTTAAAGCAAAGCCTTTATTTACAAAATCTAAACCAATCCACGATGTGAGTTCGTCTGTTGGTCATCGCTTTGAGGCTTTGAGTGTAGGTACCTTTTTGAGGTTAATGCTAAAATATTTTCTAGTAAATGAAGAGGCATCATTTCATCACAATTGGGCCGTTGCAAATATTGATGCTTGATCACATTATTTCCATAAAGATATCGATTACACCCTAAGGGTGGCTATTGCAAACACAAGGCTGCTGCCTATATCCAAGAGGGAAATATCCTTCAAAGAAATCAATATTCAGTTACATAACTCTACTAGAAAGATCTTTATTGAAATATCATAATATACTTAAAAGCACTCGACGTGTTTCATTCCTTCGTATTTTATTCATCAGCTTTTGCAATTATATTAGATAGTCTAAACGCAGAATGCCTCTAGACAATCCATTCACTGGATTTTATTAACAAACTGAGTACACATTCAAATTATAGTTGTTTAAGATCGTGCATGCGTTTTTGAAACATGTTATGCAGAATTCCACCCTAAAGACAACTACAAGCTATAAAAATGTTTGATGTACTAATAAAACGGAAAATAAAATTATATCGTGTAGAGGAAGCTCATTAAAATCTCGTAGAAAGCTTTTAACAAGGTAACTATTATGTGGCATTGTAATTGCTCCATAAATGCTAAATACGTTCAATTACATAACTATTATTTATTATACGGTGTTAAGAACAAAGCTGCCGATATAAATCGCCTATTGTAATGTAATGCATGTAAAGTGAAACTTACCTAAAATTGATCAACTATGGGCAGGCGGATATTGTATCTTAGTAGCCATTTATTTAGCCGGCATTTAACGAAATCGAATCGAAGGAACGGTAATGAATTACTGATGAAAGTAATAATGTAAGAAGAGTGGAAAAAGGAAAAGCAGGCGCAAAGTCATGCTGGAAGTGGGCGTTAAAGGACGCTAAGTCGAGTGTATGGATCCAATATCTTTATTTTACTGATGGATCGATCCTGAACCGAAAATAACTGGGTTAACGACGAATACCAGTCAATTACCTTGCGTGCTACTGCTACTTGTAATTTAATTACAAATTTGTTAAACTTCTTTATTGATCTACTGTCACCAATGTTTGGACGAATTCTCTTTCAATAAGGTTATTATCTTATTAGTTTGTGTTATCGACAAAGTGGGTAGTAATTTTTTGTTTGTTTATTTATTTAATTTTTTCAATACACCACTCCATCCTCCGAAACCAATCGTTAAACCAGCTCTCTCATGTTTCCCTAAGGTGTGAGGCACAATTTTTTCTCCCAATATCTCAGAAGTTCCGCATCAGTAGATAACCACTTCCCTTTCTGTTTCATTTTTACATTTGGAAACAGCGCAGAAGTCGCAGGGAGCAAGATCTGGACTTTGGAGGCGTTCTTTTGAATGTCTGTAAAGCCACAGTCTGAATTAAAAAGGCCTTGCATGAAAGAACTTCCACAAAAACATTTAAAGTTTAGGATAATCTTTTGAGTTATAGATTGGATCGATGAGGTAACATTCGCAAAAATATTGCTAGAGACTAACTTAGCTACAGACGGATGAGCTTTGCAATTGTCCAATAGAAGGACAGCTTTCCTATCTTCTGACAGTTTAATTTTTTTAAGTATCCTTAACCTGTTGGAAAAAATGATTTAAAAAACTTTGTACACTGCATCAACTAACAGTTCATTTTCATCAATAATTTTACCGGACTCTACATTATGGATGTTGTTTTGTCTAGTCTTCCTTACCTGAGTGTGTCTCTTGTGCGTTACATCAAGCCCGATGTTTAAAAATGTCTGAGCCAGCTTTCTAAAAAATTACAGTCGCTTTCTGTTGCATAGCCAACGTAATGAACGAAGCAGGATTTAATGTAAATTGGGAACAGTTTGACAATAAACAAAAAAATCTAAAAAAATTTATAAAAAAATTATAGACAATTGTAACAAATCGGGACGTGGAAAGATTACTTATAAATATTTTAAATAATATATTCAGAGAAAGCCCAGAAATAACACCATTAAGCGAGTGTAGTGTTATGGAAAATTCGCCTTCGTCATTAGAGCAACCTATTCAGGAAATGGTAATAAATTCAGTGCTAGCAATTTAAGGGCTTAGTGCAACAGTTTCGTTTTTGTTTGTCGTTAGGAGGCCTCTGTATCAGATATCGAAACACCAGAAATAAAACGCAAATGCAGGAGCCCCTGGTTACGGCCATTGAAAAATTAATAAATAAGGAATAATGTGTTTTAAATTCTAGTCAAATATTTAATATTTATATGTTTTTTTATTACTTTTGAAAGATTATTTCTTTTCCTAAATTAAACGTGTATTATAAAATAAGTTACATCTAATAAAATTTGTGTAGAGACAAAATAATCACTCCAAAGAATCTGCTAAAATATCTCTTTTAATTTGTCCATTTCTATCTACAGTTTCCAATGCAAGTGGTGTGGTATCTTCAACATAATTGTCGATTTTAATATCTGTATCATCTAAATCAATACATGTTTCATAATATAGAAACACAGAGGTAGCAATGACTATATTTGGAATAAAAGATGTATTATACACATTTATATGATGTAAAATTCTAAATCGACTTTTGAGCAAACCAATTGAGCAAGTACAATTACTACTCTGGTTGAGGAATGTCCATAATTAAATTTTTTTGCATGACATTAGGTCTGGCATTATATTTATAAGTCGTTATAAGGTTAACGATGTTGGGATAAGCTGAATCATCCAGTTTGTGATCACTATTTATTAATCGTTTTCCTAGAGGCAATCTTCTTAACACTCGGACATCATCGACGCTGACTGGACAACCTACAAACAAAATTTGATTACACAAATTTATTCAAAATATATACCGTAAAATGGAGTCTATAGAAACACTTTGGAACATTCAAAGACTCTTACTATTATTAACAAAAACAATATCGCAACTACTGGCAAGATCCGGTCTATGGTTGTACTAAAGAATGGTGTATTTGCTAAAAGAAAAAAAGAACAGTTTTTCCGATAAAATTTTTTTTATGGTTATTTCTATTTACACTAAAGTTGGGGTCAATAGAAACACCGGTTTAAAAATCATGTGTACTGCTATTAAACTCATTTTGGGATGAAAGGAAACAAAAAAATGTTTTTTGGACATTTGTTTACATTAGAAACTTCCAAAAACGTTATCAAATTTTGAGATTTATTAAAAAATTTGCAGAACTCATTATAGACCTAGAAAAACAATCTTAGAACTATATATATATTGTAAACATTAAAAATTTTAAGAAAAAAAAAGTATGTAGGTAAAATATTGCAAACATAGGAACTATTCCAAAAATCTAATTGAAAAAAAAAATTAAAACAAAACAGTCTTATTGTTTCTTAATAGATGGGTACCTACCTACTTATTATAACATAAATAAAACCTTAAATTCTGAATAAAAATCTTTTTAGACTACTAAAAAAAATTAATTGAGTTTTATGGGAAAACAGAGCAACTTTTTTTTGTACTGCATTGACCTAGGGTCGTTAATGTACTTCCGCGGCATCTAAAGCATAAAATAACAGTGAATTATGCATCATAAATACATTTTGTTGTAAAAACAGTCACTTTTATGATTGTTTCTATTCACCCCATTTTAGTACTTGAGGTCTGATTTTTTTACAAAATAATTTTTCTCGGAAATAGAGTAAATTATTAACATGACCACTTAAGCAACATTAATAGTATACAATGGAAGTACTTCAGCTAAAATATAAACAATCTTACCTTTGTTTTCGTTGCCAAAACAAACAAAGTTTTCTACCCTATATTTTGACCAGAAATTAACTGTTGCCAACCTTCTTTTAAGTTTTTTGTAGTGTATAATTGGTTGCCATCATTCTACATCAGTTTCACGCAACCAAACTAAACTTTTTTTTATTAGTTTAAAAGTAAACAAATTATGAAAAACTTTCCTACTTTCTGTTTTTATTCACCCATCAGTTTCTATTCACCCCATTCTACGGTATCATTTAAGTTTTACCTGTATAACAATCAATGAATTTAAAAATAGAAGAAGACACCTTGAAGAACTACATATAGAGTGGTACATTTTTCTAGTTAAATAAGAATTTAGCATATATGAAGGAGCAATAATTCTGATTTATGAACCATCTATAGCTCCCAAAACTCCAGTAATTTTATTTTTGTCAAGAAATTCTGTTGCTATCTTTTTCGTCTCAGCATATTGGCCATAAAATAACTTCTGCTGTTATGTGCACTGACAGTTGCATTGACAGTTTTGTGAAAATACTCCCAAGCGGTAGATAGTGTTGTATTAAACCTAACGGCTATTGTTCTAAAGATCAAAGTGGAACAACTTAGTTTAACCAAATAAAGATTTTGTTATGTTATCTATAACATTCTCTATTCTCTATTACATAGCTTACATCCATAACGTCACCATCAGTTGCATTTGTGCTGTATTGGAAGAGCGTCCTTGTGAATATTCAGATTTTACTCATTTATTCCCTACCTTATTTAATAGCCATTCAAATAAAGTGTTGTTTCCTCGAAAATGGGAAAATTATTAAAGTGATTCAACCATATTTCTTCTTCATCTTCATCAAAAGCAACCATAGCTACTAACAATATTTTTCCCCTACTGTTTTTGTTAGACATTTATTAATCCTTTTAGCTTGTGACAACAGATTTTTAATATTATTGCACAACTTAATGCAAATTAACCTATAATATGAATAAATTGCTTAA
This sequence comes from Holotrichia oblita, assembly GCA_023690525.1. Taxonomy (NCBI): domain Eukaryota; kingdom Metazoa; phylum Arthropoda; class Insecta; order Coleoptera; family Scarabaeidae; genus Holotrichia; species Holotrichia oblita. Next base: position 159,816,436 of record CM043017.1, on the reverse strand, counting down.
TATAACAGAAGATGGCATATATCATATTTCTATTCGGAAATTTCGTTAATTATTCGGTTAACCGGGTACCAACCTCAAAGGATCGGGTTAGTTATTTCAGGTTGGCCAGTTCTAATATCTAAAAACTCCTTATGATGTCTCTGAGATTCCAGAAAGATTCCCTTCAAACTGCGACATTTATTATTTGAACGAGTCGATTCATGAATTTCGGTAGGAAATTCTGGATACAATCTCAGCCCGATAAGTGCAAGTCTTTCAATTTCGATTATTCAATCATTAGAAAAAAAAATTGCAGCATTTATCTGATGCTATTGCTGTCATTCTATCTTATATATATATATCTTCTTGTGCAATTCTATTTGATAATCTTACTGAGATTATAAACATTCCTATTGCGTATTTATGTTTAAACTGAAACTGGTTTGCATATCTGCATATATATTACATTTGCATAACTTTACCATACATCATTGGTGATAACTATTTTACATAAACGGTCTAATTATAGATCCTGTTAATAATAATTTTCGATTTTTTTCAGATTTGATCACCTCTCAACATATAAGGTAAGATATGCATTATCCAGATATTAATTATTACCCTATTATTCTCTAGATAGGCGTCCAAAATCAAACAGTGCGGCAAAAGTTATGTCAGAGAAACCGATTTGTTGTCAATTAGAAAGAAAATTGTTTTACGCATGCCATTCTTAATTGATGTCAGTACAATAAGAGCGTATTGAGGAAGAATAAATTGTTCTGCCTTAAAACGTTAATTATAGCTTACTGTTAATTAAAATTGTAATTTAAGAATGCGACTACAAACACGCCACCGGTTAATTATTTGTCATCGTAGATAGATAAAAAAAATCAATTATTGTCATTGACTCTTATCACGTATAAGCAAGATATTTCAGCAAAACAGTAAAGGAGAATTTCCATAATAATTATAATATCTAACGGTCAGTTCGCTTAACAGCGAAGCTTAAGAACTAAGTACACTAAAAACTACTTCAATAACGAACGCACAAAATGTATTTCATAAACTCTTCAAGTACACATCAGCGTTGTATGCATCATTCTTAACGGAATACAATTATATAATTCTCAACGACTAGAAGCGTAACACGAAAGCAGACGTTTTTTTTTGTACTGCGTTACTTGTTCGGTGTATGGCGCGGTGTTGAAACATCATTTCACGCAAGAACATTATTAACTCCGGAGACCTATAAGATTTACGACGGCGGACTGCGGCACTTGTAGAAAACACAAATCTTATTGTACACACGGGGACTTCAAAACGTTCTACAGATTGACACCGGTGATGTATCATTTTTGTACCAAACTCAGCTCTTCATTTAGATATGCGTGTGTGCAACGGAGAGCGTAACTAGGAGAATATTTTATACTCGAAATATTATCTTCGTATGCGCTTTATTCTTGCTTACAAATTATGAAAGCCTTGTGATATAGAAAGATTCGACTAAATCAAAATATAAAACAGTACTCTGGCTTGTCAACCACACCCTCCGTCTATAAAATTCATTTTTTCATGTTCATTACTAGCTTTGTTCTATATTTTTGTAGACTATTACAAAACAATTAGATTTCTAAAAGGTTGGAAGGAACTGTAAAAATTTTCCAAGAAAAAAAGCGTTTCGTACGATTCTATTTTTCACCATATCCTTTGCATCATTTTGCAAATTTTGGTTTCGATATTTTAGAACTAATAAAACAACCTGAGTAGGTAAACTATAGGCGTACGGGACCAGTCACTCGACGTGGACACGCTGTATAAGCCAGGCACTATATACGACCCCCCGATGACTCATCACTCGCCCGTGGACACGCTGTATAATGCACGCACTAGAGGTGTGTCCATTGTCCGCGAGATGGCGCTGCTGACCTCCTTTGGATGCAAGATGGTGCTGGTGGCCTCCTTTAGTTACTAGATGGCGCTAGAGACCCCTTTCGGCCCCCGAGGAGAAGGCCCCCTTACGGCCCCGAGGAGAGCGCCCCCTGGGGAGAAGGCCCCCGAAGGGAAGGCTCCCTTACGGCCCTGAGGAGAGCGCCCCCTGGGGAGAAGGCCCCCTTACGGCCCCGAGGAGAGCGCCCCCTGGGGAGAAGGCCCCCTTACGGCCCCGAGGAGAGCGCCCCCTTGGGAGAAGGCCCCCTTACGGCCCCGAGGAGAGCGCCCCTGGGGAGAAGGCCCCCGAAGGGAAGGCCCCCTTACGCCCCCGAGGAGAAGGCCCCCTGATGACGTAATCGACAGAGCAGGTGTCCGGGGAATCGCAGGAAATCCCACAGACATCCGCTGGGATGAAATCGGCAAATCAGCATTCTTAGACTTTATGCAACTCGAATCTGTTTGCGCGAGGGGCTCGGATAGTCCTCCCCGGCAACGAATAGGGTTAGGGTGGGCCGCTATGTGGTATGATCCGAAATTAACGTCATTTTGGCTGTAATTCGTACGGATACGGAGTTAGGGCGCGCGACCTTGACCAACTGTTCGTTTTAATAAGTCAATGTAAGTGTGTAAATATATTATTTCTTCTGGGAAAGCGTGAACATTAGCTGTTGGTTAATACATATCAGTTTATCTATGCTATCGAAAATGAACGCGAATCCTTTGAATTAATTACTCGTTTCCTCAATATCGTAGAAAAAGAGTATGGAACGTCAAGAAGATGAAACAATGTACTGTTGTGATAATTGTTAGTTTTAATGCATGTACGGTAGATATTGTAATCTTTTATTATATTTAACTCCTACATTCATCTTACGCGATAACTATATATGTATGTATTTGTATACATATGTATCTTTGCGTCGTCACTGCGCTATCTGCAAATGTTCGAAAATGTTGAGGCAGCGGTATGCTGCTATATTTAGATTTGTACTACCTAACAATAGAGTATTACTCCAATATTATAACGTATAATTAGACAAATATGTCTTGACACAACACGGGCTCCTCTGATATATTTATACTCGTATGTACACTTCGTAATAATCGTAAATGAAGATATAATTATAACATCGTACAATATAAGAGAGCGCTGTTGATTGTTCATTATCTGAATTGCAAAATAAGTAATGAACTAGTATTTGATAAGTAAACCGGACGCTGCATGTTATTCAATACAAGAAAGATATTTATTGATAAGATAGACATTCCCGTCAAATTTATAACTAGGTAAATCGCGCAAGCTCAGCGTTCTTAGAAATCTCACAGACATCCGCTAGGATGAAATCGCCAAATCAGCATTCTTAGGCTTCACTTGTGTAAACATCTGGGAATAAAGCACTCACAAGCTCAGCATTCTTAGACTTCATGCACCTGTGTAAACATCAGGGAATAATGCATTCGCAAGATCAGCATTCTTAGAAATCTCACAGACATCCGCTAGGATGAAATCGCCAAATCAGCATTCTTAGACTTCATGCACCTGTGTAAACATCCGGGCAGCATTCTGCATGTTGAAATCGCAAAATAGACGTTCTTAGACTTTATGCACCTGTGTAAACATCCGGCTCAGCATTCTTAGAATTTAAGCACCTGTGTAAATAGTCAAACTTTATGAATCAGCATTTTCATCAATATAAATGGGGACGATCGTATGGAGGGTTATCAGTTTACAGTTTGTTATTCTGTGAGTGCATCCTCATCTTACATCAGGTAAGTGTTATTTATTACAATTTTAATATAATTTGAATATAATTTGTTACATTTTACAATTTTAATATAATTTCGTATATAAGTATAAATTTAATATAAGTGAATGTGATACAATTTAATTTTTAGGTTAGATAAAAAATGGCATCTGAAATTGCAAAACAAATGATCGTGGCGATGGAGCGCATAAAAGCGTCTCTTCGTAGAGGCGATGATGTTGCACCGTTCATCAGTATGTGCTCCGCTAACCTCAGGCTCTTAAATCGTGGTCTGAAGGCAGCAGGTAACGTGGGAGAGCGGAGTAACCTCCAGGCGGCTATTTGTCGCATGTTAGGCTACCGTACCTTCTTCAAGGCGTTGGAAATTCGCGGAGGTGGCAGGATCCAGAGCGAAAGGATTCGCTGGCACGAGGTGCAATCGGCCTTCGCCAGTAGAATCCGAACGGGTTGTATCGTCAACTTACGGCATGTGGATCCGAGAACTTTCCTCGATGACGCCAGAAGTATGTTCGTACGCCGTGTGACGAATGAATTGAAGAAGGTACCGTTTCTAAAAGTAAATACAATATTTACTGGAAACTTTACCGTTCAGGATCGGGAAGAGTTGAAGCACATAGCTACTAGAAATAGAGTTATAAGTGTGGATACCAACCTGGTCCAATGGTACGACAACTTCGTTACAGCGGAGATTTTGCGTGAGTTGGAGGAATTTCAAGTAAGTAAATGTTTTTTCCTACAATTTAGAAATTAAAATTATATCGTTTTATAGGAGCGAGATAGTGGCTGGGCGTTAGCTGCGGTGGTTGATTTAAACGTCAACATCAACCATTATAATCCGTTGCGCGCCGGCTCATATCTGCCTCTTCCACCAGCCATAATGCGAAAGCAAGCCTGCGTGAACGTGCAGAATAACGATGATGCTTGCTTTGCCTGGGCCATCGTTTCTGCATTATATCCTGCTGCACGTCATTCCAACAGAGTGACTAGTTACCCCCAGTACTCCACTGTGTTAAATGTAAAAGACATTACGTTTCCAATCAGCCGCGAAGACATTAAAAAATTTGAACAATTAAATAATATAAGTGTAAATGTATATAGATTAGATAAGAAACTAAAGTGTGTTCCAAATCGCCTCACCAAAATCAAAAAAGATCAGACACGTAAATTTACTATTAATTCAAGAACGCGAAAAGTGCCACTATGTGTGGATTAAAGACCTATCACGTCTCGTATCTAAACAACTCAGCATCGCCCATATGAAAAAATTCTTCTGCGACCGCTGTTTGCACTACTTCTACACGGAAGAAAAACTGCGAACACACGAACTAAATTGCGGTAGTGTTAACGAATATAAAGTGACATTCCCCGAAGAAAAGACAATTAAATTTAAAAACTTTAAGAACAAGTCAAAGGCCCCGTTTATAGTTTACGCTGATTTTGAGTGTTTGGTGCAACCCACAATCGATCCTAAAAAGACACATCACCACATCCCTTATAGTGTAGGTTATTATTTTAAGTGTACATATGACGATAGTCTTAGTTACTACCGTAGTTATAGAGGCGTGGAACCTGCAAAGTGGCTAGTGCGCGAGTTACAGGACATTGCGGAAAATGCCGAAACCGCGTACTGGTGCCCCATCCCCATGGACAAATTAACTCCTGAACAATATAGACAATTTTCTAGTGCCCCCATTTGCCACATTTGCGAGAAGCCCCTAGGTGTAGAAAGAGTCCGAGACCATTCTCATCTAACTGGGAAATACAGGTAAGTTTTTGTACGTTATTAAAAAATAGATAAGTAATTTATATTTTATATGCAGAGGAGCTGCACACGTCCAATGTAACCTGGAATACAGAGACACCAAAACTATCCCCGTGGTGTTCCACAACCTCTCCGGGTACGACGGCCACCTGCTAGTGGAAGATTTGGCGGCAACGGGCAAATTAAATGTGATACCAAACAACACGGAGCAGTATATTGCCATGATGCTGTCCACTGACGAGTCTGAAATTAAATTCAAATTTATCGATTCCTTCCGCTTTATGGCCTCGTCCCTGGAAAAGTTGGCCTCATATTTAGACACATACCCCATCTTAGAGAGCCAATTCAACATGGATACTACCTTGTTGAAGCGAAAAGGTGTGTTCCCCTATAGTTACATGTCCTCATGCAAAAGGTTAGAAGAACGTCATCTACCGCCAGTCGAAGACTTCCACAATGATCTAACCGACAGCCCAATCAGTCCGGAAGAGTATGCGCACGCGCAAACGGTCTGGCAGATATTTAATTGCCAAACTATAGGGGAATATAGCGACCTTTACATGAAGACGGATGTATTGCTCTTGGCGGACGTTTTTGAAAATTTTCGCAAGAGCTGCATCGAAAACTACGGCCTGGATCCCGCCCATTACTACACGACACCAGGATTGGCGTGGGATGTGATGTTAAAATATACTGGGGTTGAGCTGGACACTATACAAGACGTTGACATGTTAATGTTCTTGGAAAGCGGAATCAGAGGTGGGATGACGCAATGCTCTAGCAGATATGCCAAAGCTAACAATAAATACATGTCCGATTATAACCCCGAGCAGCCAAGCAAATATCTCATGTATTACGACATCAATTCCCTGTACGCCTGGGCCATGTGTCAATATCTACCATATGGAGATCTACAGTGGGTAGAAGACGTCACTAATGTAAATTACAATGTGTCGGACGACAGCCCCATAGGATACATTTTGGAAGTCGATTTGGAGTATCCACAGCGCATCCACGACAGACACAGTGACTTACCAATGGCACCGACAAAAATGAAGCCTCCCGCATCGAAACAAGAGAAGATGTTGGCTACTCTGTACAATAAAGAAAAATATGTTGTGCATTACAGGAACTTAAAACAATATTTACACGAAGGACTGGTCCTTAAAAAGATTCACCGGGTGTTACAATTTAAACAAAGTGCGTGGATGAAACCATACATAGATCTAAACACGAGACTTAGGCAAAATGCTAAAAATGACTTTGAAAAAAACTTATTTAAATTATTTTCGAACGCTGTATTCGGAAAGTGTATGGAAAATGTGCGACTGAGACGAGATATTAGAGTAGTGAATAAGTGGGATGGACGGTATAGTGCCGAAGCATTAATAAGTAAACCTAATTTTAAGTGTAGTACAATTTTTAACGAGAACTTGGTAGCTATAGAATTATTTAAAAATGATATAGAATTCGATAAACCGCTTTATGTCGGAATGTGCGTATTGGACATTTCGAAAACAATATTATACGATTTTCATTATAGTCATATGAAGAACTTTTACGATAATACGTGTAAATTATGTTATACCGATACGGACTCGCTCATATACGAAATAACAACGGAAGATGTGTACGAAGACATGAAACAAAACATTCATCGTTTCGACACATCGGACTATCGGAAAACAACCCGTACAATATGCCTCGGGTAAATAAAAAATATCCAGGGCTGATGAAAGACGAAGGGGTGGGGAGGTTGTTGCTAGAATTCGCAGGGGTCCGTTCGAAAATGTACACATGCAAGTTTGAAGAGGAGATCATCAAAAAGGCTAAAGGGGTGAAAAGTTACGTTGTGCAAAAGAAAATCACTTTTGAAGATTATGTGAACTGCTTAATGCTGGAGAAAGAGATGGTACATGAGCAGAAGGGAATAAGATCTTTGAAACACCAACTACATACCACGGTACAAGACAAAATTTCCCTAAGTCCGTTTGACGATAAACGGTTTCGAGTGAGAGGTTTCACCGACACCTTACCTTGGGGGCATTACAGCGTTCCCGCTTAACGTCCCCCCACCACAACTACCTCCCACGAAAATCGTAAACTAAATTATAATTTAGAAATAATTGCTTTTAAAAATTAGCATACCAGCAACGACCAGCAGAACAACAGCAACTATGGAATCAAGTAAGAATAAGAATATTATGCTTTTTGAAATAGAATATTAATTTTGATTATGTTATAGCTCAACAATACAACGAATACAAAGACGGCAAATTAGCAATGCATGAAGACAACCTTGCCAATGAAAAACAATTAATTGGACAAGCTACCTACATTTTGAATAAGAGCGGCTCCAAATGGCTGTCCATAGGACTGAGTCCAGCAATGGGGTTCCTTCCAGTCGTGCAAATTAGGTCTGCAACACATTGCATCTATTTCACGGAGCAAGAATGGGAAGAATTCAATAAGGCGGAAGGTTACAGTCCAAATCATCAAATGGAAGCGGCCTCGTATAGAGACATCAGCGTAATTAGACTAAAAAGTAGAGGGCAGCAGCTAACATTCGCAAGGGAAACTTACGATAATATCTACAACCTGCGGGAATTAGTGGATCAAATATTATCTATTTTTAGCGAATGTAAATTTCATATATTTTACAAGTCGGTTCTGACGTCATGTTCACACCTATCTGGAGACCTTTATTTTAATATTAAATCTGTCTTATGTTCTCACGTCGGCTCTACGAATGCAGCTTTAATGCTAGAAAGCATACATCTAGCATTTGCAAATGTAAAATATGATTTTGAAGTGTTCAAATTGATGTTATAATTATATACGAAATAAAGAGTTTATGTTCTCACCTGAAAAATGTTTTTTATTTCCTCAGACACCTGTAAAATCATTGCATTGAATTAATAACAGCCAGTCTTTCCTTTTACAAGTATATTATTAAAGTTTTAATTAATTCTCAGCTATAAATGTAATAACAACAAAATAAATATTAAAAAGAAACTTACCCATTGTCAATAAGGAAACATAGTAACATTCTTTAAAACTGAAACAGGTTATATAGTAAGGAGATATCTCTTATTTTAGTAATCCTCACGCAGGAATTCATTAATATTGCTGATTCAAGTTATTTGCACCAACTAATCTCGTCTAGTCTGCTACAATGTGTTTTCTTGTGTGTGTGTGTGTGTGTGTGTGTGTGTGTGTGTGTGTGTGTGTGTGTGTGTGTATCTTCAAGTTCACACATTAATACATATCAGTATGTACTACATCTCTTATCAACACGCTATCTGTACTAAGTAGTAGTCTTACAGTATATGTATAAACGAAGAACTAACATACGTTATACGATGTATTGCAGCTGACGATTCATTGTTTTGAAATATAACTATACAGTAGATTACAGTTATTTATAACACAGAAATACTTTGTATTATTTAAATTATGATAAAAACATTGTACGTTAGTTTTCTGAAATATAGGTACATTCCTATCGTTTTCTAAATTAACTATACAATTAGAATTAACAAATTTACAATAGCAAATTTAAACTTATTCTCCCGCGTAGTTTTCATTATAAGAGCAAGGTGGGCTGCGTTTAAACGCAGCCCACCTGTGTTAAACTGTTTTTGATCACAGGTTACCCGTGTTAGAGCTGGTTTTGAACACAGCTTACCTGTGTTTATACACAGCTTACCTGTGTTAGAGCTGTTTTTGAACACAGCTTACCTGTGCTAGACCTGTGTTTATACACAGCTTACCTGTGTTAGAGCTGTTTTTGAACACAGCTTACCTGTGCTAGACCTGTTTTTGAAAACAGCTTACCTGTGTTAGAGTTGGTTTTGATCACAACTCACCTGTGTTTATACACAGATCACCTGTATTAGACCAGTGTTCGGAGAACCAGGTCCAATGCAGGTGATCTGTGTATAAACACAGGTGGGTTGTGATCAAAACCAACTCTAACACAGGTAAGCTGTTTTCAAAAACAGGTCTAGCACAGGTAAGCTGTGTTCAAAAACAGCTCTAACACAGGTAAGCTGTGTATAAACACAGGTCTAGCACAGGTAAGCTGTGTTCAAAAACAGCTCTAACACAGGTAAGCTGTGTATAAACACAGGTAAGCTGTGTTCAAAACCAGCTCTAACACGGGTAACCTGTGATCAAAAACAGCTCTAACACAGGTGGGCTGCGTTTAAACGCAGCCCACCTTGCTCTTATAATGAAAACTACGCGGGAGAATAAGTTTAAATTTGCTATTGTAAATTTGTTAATTCTAATTGTATAGTTAATTTAGAAAACGATAGGAATGTACCTATATTTCAGAAAACTAACGTACAATGTTTTTATCATAATTTAAATAATACAAAGTATTTCTGTGTTATAAATAACTGTAATCTACTGTATAGTTATATTTCAAAACAATGAATCGTCAGCTGCAATACATCGTATAACGTATGTTAGTTCTTCGTTTATACATATACTGTAAGACTACTACTTAGTACAGATAGCGTGTTGATAAGAGATGTAGTACATACTGATATGTATTAATGTGTGAACTTGAAGATACACACACACACACACACACACACACACACACTCACACACACACACACACACAAGAAAACACATTGTAGCAGACTAGACGAGATTAGTTGGTGCAAATAACTTGAATCAGCAATATTAATGAATTCCTGCGTGAGGATTACTAAAATAAGAGATATCTCCTTACTATATAACCTGTTTCAGTTTTAAAGAATGTTACTATGTTTCCTTATTGACAATGGGTAAGTTTCTTTTTAATATTTATTTTGTTGTTATTACATTTATAGCTGAGAATTAATTAAAACTTTAATAATATACTTGTAAAAGGAAAGACTGGCTGTTATTAATTCAATGCAATGATTTTACAGGTGTCTGAGGAAATAAAAAACATTTTTCAGGTGAGAACATAAACTCTTTATTTCGTATATAATTATAACATCAATTTGAACACTTCAAAATCATATTTTACATTTGCAAATGCTAGATGTATGCTTTCTAGCATTAAAGCTGCATTCGTAGAGCCGACGTGAGAACATAAGACAGATTTAATATTAAAATAAAGGTCTCCAGATAGGTGTGAACATGACGTCAGAACCGACTTGTAAAATATATGAAATTTACATTCGCTAAAAATAGATAATATTTGATCCACTAATTCCCGCAGGTTGTAGATATTATCGTAAGTTTCCCTTGCGAATGTTAGCTGCTGCCCTCTACTTTTTAGTCTAATTACGCTGATGTCTCTATACGAGGCCGCTTCCATTTGATGATTTGGACTGTAACCTTCCGCCTTATTGAATTCTTCCCATTCTTGCTCCGTGAAATAGATGCAATGTGTTGCAGACCTAATTTGCACGACTGGAAGGAACCCCATTGCTGGACTCAGTCCTATGGACAGCCATTTGGAGCCGCTCTTATTCAAAATGTAGGTAGCTTGTCCAATTAATTGTTTTTCATTGGCAAGGTTGTCTTCATGCATTGCTAATTTGCCGTCTTTGTATTCGTTGTATTGTTGAGCTATAACATAATCAAAATTAATATTCTATTTCAAAAAGCATAATATTCTTATTCTTACTTGATTCCATAGTTGCTGTTGTTCTGCTGGTCGTTGCTGGTATGCTAATTTTTAAAAGCAATTATTTCTAAATTATAATTTAGTTTACGATTTTCGTGGGAGGTAGTTGTGGTGGGGGGACGTTAAGCGGGAACGCTGTAATGCCCCCAAGGTAAGGTGTCGGTGAAACCTCTCACTCGAAACCGTTTATCGTCAAACGGACTTAGGGAAATTTTGTCTTGTACCGTGGTATGTAGTTGGTGTTTCAAAGATCTTATTCCCTTCTGCTCATGTACCATCTCTTTCTCCAGCATTAAGCAGTTCACATAATCTTCAAAAGTGATTTTCTTTTGCACAACGTAACTTTTCACCCCTTTAGCCTTTTTGATGATCTCCTCTTCAAACTTGCATGTGTACATTTTCGAACGGACCCCTGCGAATTCTAGCAACAACCTCCCCACCCCTTCGTCTTTCATCAGCCCTGGATATTTTTTATTTACCCGAGGCATATTGTACGGGTTGTTTTCCGGATAGTCCGATGTGTCGAAACGATGAATGTTTTGTTTCATGTCTTCGTACACATCTTCCGTTGTTATTTCGTATATGAGCGAGTCCGTATCGGTATAACATAATTTACACGTATTATCGTAAAAGTTCTTCATATGACTATAATGAAAATCGTATAATATTGTTTTCGAAATGTCCAATACGCACATTCCGACATAAAGCGGTTTATCGAATTCTATATCATTTTTAAATAATTCTATAGCTACCAAGTTCTCGTTAAAAATTGTACTACACTTAAAATTAGGTTTACTTATTAATGCTTCGGCACTATACCGTCCATCCCACTTATTCACTACTCTAATATCTCGTCTCAGTCGCACATTTTCCATACACTTTCCGAATACAGCGTTCGAAAATAATTTAAATAAGTTTTTTTCAAAGTCATTTTTAGCATTTTGCCTAAGTCTCGTGTTTAGATCTATGTATGGTTTCATCCACGCACTTTGTTTAAATTGTAACACCCGGTGAATCTTTTTAAGGACCAGTCCTTCGTGTAAATATTGTTTTAAGTTCCTGTAATGCACAACATATTTTTCTTTATTGTACAGAGTAGCCAACATCTTCTCTTGTTTCGATGCGGGAGGCTTCATTTTTGTCGGTGCCATTGGTAAGTCACTGTGTCTGTCGTGGATGCGCTGTGGATACTCCAAATCGACTTCCAAAATGTATCCTATGGGGCTGTCGTCCGACACATTGTAATTTACATTAGTGACGTCTTCTACCCACTGTAGATCTCCATATGGTAGATATTGACACATGGCCCAGGCGTACATGGAATTGATGTCGTAATACATGAGATATTTGCTTGGCTGCTCGGGGTTATAATCGGACATGTATTTATTGTTAGCTTTGGCATATCTGCTAGAGCATTGCGTCATCCCACCTCTGATTCCGCTTTCCAAGAACATTAACATGTCAACGTCTTGTATAGTGTCCAGCTCAACCCCAGTATATTTTAACATCACATCCCACGCCAATCCTGGTGTCGTGTAGTAATGGGCGGGATCCAGGCCGTAGTTTTCGATGCAGCTCTTGCGAAAATTTTCAAAAACGTCCGCCAAGAGCAATACATCCGTCTTCATGTAAAGGTCGCTATATTCCCCTATAGTTTGGCAATTAAATATCTGCCAGACCGTTTGCGCGTGCGCATACTCTTCCGGACTGATTGGGCTGTCGGTTAGATCATTGTGGAAGTCTTCGACTGGCGGTAGATGACGTTCTTCTAACCTTTTGCATGAGGACATGTAACTATAGGGGAACACGCCTTTTCGCTTCAACAAGGTAGTATCCATGTTGAATTGGCTCTCTAAGATGGGGTATGTGTCTAAATATGAGGCCAACTTTTCCAGGGACGAGGCCATAAAGCGGAAGGAATCGATAAATTTGAATTTAATTTCAGACTCGTCAGTGGACAGCATCATGGCAATATACTGCTCCGTGTTGTTTGGTATCACATTTAATTTGCCCGTTGCCGCCAAATCTTCCACTAGCAGGTGGCCGTCGTACCCGGAGAGGTTGTGGAACACCACGGGGATAGTTTTGGTGTCTCTGTATTCCAGGTTACATTGGACGTGTGCAGCTCCTCTGCATATAAAATATAAATTACTTATCTATTTTTTAATAACGTACAAAAACTTACCTGTATTTCCCAGTTAGATGAGAATGGTCTCGGACTCTTTCTACACCTAGGGGCTTCTCGCAAATGTGGCAAATGGGGGCACTAGAAAATTGTCTATATTGTTCAGGAGTTAATTTGTCCATGGGGATGGGGCACCAGTACGCGGTTTCGGCATTTTCCGCAATGTCCTGTAACTCGCGCACTAGCCACTTTGCAGGTTCCACGCCTCTATAACTACGGTAGTAACTAAGACTATCGTCATATGTACACTTAAAATAATAACCTACACTATAAGGGATGTGGTGATGTGTCTTTTTAGGATCGATTGTGGGTTGCACCAAACACTCAAAATCAGCGTAAACTATAAACGGGGCCTTTGACTTGTTCTTAAAGTTTTTAAATTTTATTGTCTTTTCTTCGGGGAATGTCACTTTATAGTCGTTAACACTACCGCAATTTAGTTCGTGTGTTCGCAGTTTTTCTTCCGTGTAGAAGTAGTGCAAACAGCGGTCGCAGAAGAATTTTTTCATATGGGCGATGCTGAGTTGTTTAGATACGAGACGTGATAGGTCTTTAATCCACACATAGTGGCACTTTTCGCGTTCTTGAATTAATAGTAAATTTACGTGTCGATCTTTTTTGATTTTGGTGAGGCGATTTGGAACACACTTTAGTTTCTTATCTAATCTATATACATTTACACTTATATTATTTAGTTTTTCAAACTTCTTAATGTCTTCGCGGCTGATTGGAAACGTAATGTCTGTTACATTTAACACAGTGGAGTACTGGGGGTAACTAGTCACTCTGTTGGAATGACGTGCAGCAGGATATAATGCAGAAACGATGGCCCAGGCAAAGCAAGCATCATCGTTGTTCTGCACGTTCACGCAGGCTTGCTTTCGCATTATGGCTGGTGGAAGAGGCAGATATGAGCCGGCGCGCAACGGATTATAATGGTTGATGTTGACGTTTAAATCAACCACCGCAGCTAACGCCCAGCCACTATCTCGCTCCTATAAAACGATATAATTTTAATTTCTAAATTGTAGGAAAAAACATTTACTTACTTGAAATTCCTCCAACTCACGCAAAATCTCCGCTGTAACGAAGTTGTCGTACCATTGGACCAGGTTGGTATCCACACTTATAACTCTATTTCTAGTAGCTATGTGCTTCAACTCTTCCCGATCCTGAACGGTAAAGTTTCCAGTAAATATTGTATTTACTTTTAGAAACGGTACCTTCTTCAATTCATTCGTCACACGGCGTACGAACATACTTCTGGCGTCATCGAGGAAAGTTCTCGGATCCACATGCCGTAAGTTGACGATACAACCCGTTCGGATTCTACTGGCGAAGGCCGATTGCACCTCGTGCCAGCGAATCCTTTCGCTCTGGATCCTGCCACCTCCGCGAATTTCCAACGCCTTGAAGAAGGTACGGTAGCCTAACATGCGACAAATAGCCGCCTGGAGGTTACTCCGCTCTCCCACGTTACCTGCTGCCTTCAGACCACGATTCAAGAGCCTGAGGTTAGCGGAGCACATACTGATGAACGGTGCAACATCATCGCCTCTACGAAGAGACGCTTTTATGCGCTCCATCGCCACGATCATTTGTTTTGCAATTTCAGATGCCATTTTTTATCTAACCTAAAAATTAAATTGTATCACATTCACTTATATTAAATTTATACTTATATACGAAATTATATTAAAATTGTAAAATGTAACAAATTATATTCAAATTATATTAAAATTGTAATAAATAACACTTACCTGATGTAAGATGAGGATGCACTCACAGAATAACAAACTGTAAACTGATAACCCTCCATACGATCGTCCCCATTTATATTGATGAAAATGCTGATTCATAAAGTTTGACTATTTACACAGGTGCTTAAATTCTAAGAATGCTGAGCCGGATGTTTACACAGGTGCATAAAGTCTAAGAACGTCTATTTTGCGATTTCAACATGCAGAATGCTGCCCGGATGTTTACACAGGTGCATGAAGTCTAAGAATGCTGATTTGGCGATTTCATCCTAGCGGATGTCTGTGAGATTTCTAAGAATGCTGATCTTGCGAATGCATTATTCCCTGATGTTTACACAGGTGCATGAAGTCTAAGAATGCTGAGCTTGTGAGTGCTTTATTCCCAGATGTTTACACAAGTGAAGCCTAAGAATGCTGATTTGGCGATTTCATCCTAGCGGATGTCTGTGAGATTTCTAAGAACGCTGAGCTTGCGCGATTTACCTAGTTATAAATTTGACGGGAATGTCTATCTTATCAATAAATATCTTTCTTGTATTGAATAACATGCAGCGTCCGGTTTACTTATCAAATACTAGTTCATTACTTATTTTGCAATTCAGATAATGAACAATCAACAGCGCTCTCTTATATTGTACGATGTTATAATTATATCTTCATTTACGATTATTACGAAGTGTACATACGAGTATAAATATATCAGAGGAGCCCGTGTTGTGTCAAGACATATTTGTCTAATTATACGTTATAATATTGGAGTAATACTCTATTGTTAGGTAGTACAAATCTAAATATAGCAGCATACCGCTGCCTCAACATTTTCGAACATTTGCAGATAGCGCAGTGACGACGCAAAGATACATATGTATACAAATACATACATATATAGTTATCGCGTAAGATGAATGTAGGAGTTAAATATAATAAAAGATTACAATATCTACCGTACATGCATTAAAACTAACAATTATCACAACAGTACATTGTTTCATCTTCTTGACGTTCCATACTCTTTTTCTACGATATTGAGGAAACGAGTAATTAATTCAAAGGATTCGCGTTCATTTTCGATAGCATAGATAAACTGATATGTATTAACCAACAGCTAATGTTCACGCTTTCCCAGAAGAAATAATATATTTACACACTTACATTGACTTATTAAAACGAACAGTTGGTCAAGGTCGCGCGCCCTAACTCCGTATCCGTACGAATTACAGCCAAAATGACGTTAATTTCGGATCATACCACATAGCGGCCCACCCTAACCCTATTCGTTGCCGGGGAGGACTATCCGAGCCCCTCGCGCAAACAGATTCGAGTTGCATAAAGTCTAAGAATGCTGATTTGCCGATTTCATCCCAGCGGATGTCTGTGGGATTTCCTGCGATTCCCCGGACACCTGCTCTGTCGATTACGTCATCAGGGGCCTTCTCCTCGGGGGCGTAAGGGGGCCTTCCCTTCGGGGGCCTTCTCCCCAGGGGGCGCTCTCCTCGGGGCCGTAAGGGGGCCTTCTCCCAAGGGGGCGCTCTCCTCGGGGCCGTAAGGGGGCCTTCTCCCCAGGGGGCGCTCTCCTCGGGGCCGTAAGGGGGCCTTCTCCCCAGGGGGCGCTCTCCTCAGGGCCGTAAGGGAGCCTTCCCTTCGGGGGGCCTTCTCCCCAGGGGGCGCTCTCCTCGGGGCCGTAAGGGGGCCTTCTCCTCGGGGGCCGAAAGGGGTCTCTAGCGCCATCTAGTAACTAAAGGAGGCCACCAGCACCATCTTGCATCCAAAGGAGGTCAGCAGCGCCATCTCGCGGACAATGGACACACCTCTAGTGCGTGCATTATACAGCGTGTCCACGGGCGAGTGATGAGTCATCGGGGGGTCGTATATAGTGCCTGGCTTATACAGCGTGTCCACGTCGAGTGACTGGTCCCGTACGCCTATAGTTTACCTACTAACCTGGGACCGTATTACGAGACATCGATAGGAGAAGCGCCTCGGCAAGATCGATAAAGTCTAAACACTTTAAGAAATACACCTACGTCACTAGCAGATATGCTGACATCAACAGAATCTAAGAGTTAAGGTTGGCATCGAAGATGAATTTAAGATTCGTCTATAGTGGTTTTTCTTAAATTTTTAAAATTTCAAATATCCATCATAACCTTGGCAACATTATGATAGTTGTTATAGCCATTTTTCTTTATCAAAATTTTTGGTAACTTTTAAGAAATCTTGAATTGAAATACAATATTTAAAAAATACCATTGCCAATGGAGAGAATTTCGCGCCACTGCCCTCCTAGTAGTACAAGCTTAAAGACATGAGTCCTTCTTCAGTTGGTATAGTAGTACTTTTCTGATGGCAGTCCTCCTCCAACATGTGTAGTATGCTTTTCTATGAATTTCCACATGAACTTTCACTTTATAATTGCAGTCGATTAATGAAGTCTTACATTTTGTTACGGTTTTCTCTCCCGACCCTAATAAATTTAATTTCCCAGCTAATGTTTTCCACAATTTTGTAATTTATAATAATAAAATAATGAAATAAAACTTGACCATTGAGTTTTTGTACTCTCATCTGTTTATCCGTGCTCGTTTATTTTAACAACACTTTATCTTTTTGCAATAAAAATTCTTCCCTTAGGTTTACAATTTAAACCCTTCCAGTGCCTTGCATGAGTTTGTATGCGTTAAATGCGAGGCGATTCTCCTGTCGAGATCGCGGTGGTACGACTGCTGAAACTACTTCTAAAATTTCAGATTTTTTTAAATGGAACTGAGTATTTTTTTCTACTGCTTATGGACTACCCCTAATAATTTGGCAGCCTTCAGGTTTTATGAAAAACGCTCGAATATGTCAATTTAGTTTTTCAGTTTCCAACATTTTGACAAAATTATTTTGTTTTTTTATTGACATCTGTCAAAAATATGCTTCACTTAGTACGTTCCTAGATTTTCGCTCCGTTTCAAAATGGCGGCCGTTCAATTGTGAACATTTTCTTAAATTGTCTCCCACTAAAAGAATAATTCGTTCTTGATTTATCAGAGAAAAGCAAACTATTGAATATGGTTTAATTATCAACGCGTAATATTAAATAAAACAAAACAAAGAGCAATCAAATAATCATAAAAATAATAATAAAATAAGAACTATATGGTGAGAATAAAACACATGAATATAAACAATTTATTACAGTAAATGCTGAAAGTGACCACCGTTGATTACTTGACAGTGTCCAAGTCTAGAAACAAATTCTTCTTGAACATTTTGTATCATTTCTGGTGAAGTGTTTCGTACTTCAGTTCTAATGCGGCACTGTAGATCATTAATATTTATTGGTCTATTAAAAAAAACTTTGGATTTCAAATAACCCCACAAAAAGAAGTCCAAAGGGGTCACATCAGGTGATCTGGTAGGCCATTCAATGGGACCCCATCCGCCAATCCATTTGCCTAGTAACATCAAATAGAGATATTCCCGAACTTCTCTTGCATAGTGAGGCGGGGCTCCATCTTGTTGCAGCCAAATTTCTGGACTGGCCAAATCATGATTATTGCGGTCAGGATACAGAGCGACTAAAGCTGGTAGAAGTTCAAACTGACAAAAATTTTGGTAGACTTCACCAGTAGATAAGATTTTCTTAAAAGAAAAATGGTCCTATCACTCTATCTTCAATATATATAATTAAGTTTCTGAGGCGATTGACAATGAGCTTCTTCAATCCTATGTGGATTTTCTTGAGACCAATATCGACAATTTTCGCCTGTTTACAGTACCGTTGAGGTAAAAAGTTGCTTCATTTGAGAATAAAATATTAGCGGCAAAGTTCTCATCTTGATTACAATGTGGTTGCATGATTTCGCAGAACTGCAGTCATTTAACTCTTGTACCAGGCAGATTTTGTACGGGTGGTATTTTTCTTTATGCCTATATAACCTATGTCTAAATAACTGCTGTTTCAGAATTCTTTCAAACAAAAATTTATTAGAATTGTAGAGATTGTTTTTGTTGTGGTTGTAGTGTCTGAAGTTACTGAAGGTAATGTAAATTCAGAATGTTATGCCGAAGAAACCAAACTCACGTGCTTTACAAATTTAACAAATAGCTACCTCTACAAAAACTACATCTATAGCGGAAAAGATTTTGATAAAATAGAACAAATAGACGAAGAAGAAGAACCTACTACAACCGAAGGAAGCTGTGCTCTGACTTTCTAACTCATTGTTCAACATGAATCGTAACATTACAACAGATAATTGGTTTTCATCAATTATAGTTATGTTAACTTCTAAAAATTATGGTTGAATATATCCAGGTACTCTGAAAAAGAAGCTAACGGAAAATTTCCGGACCGACTCCGAGGCTCTTACATTGATTTTCTACGCAGATAAGGGGAGGAGAGCCACAGCATTGGTTTCCTAAATGCACCACAATAAAGTAGAAGGTCAAAAATCGTGACTCATAATAATATGATCCAAAGAGAAGATGATTTGTTAGAGCACTAGTGTAGTGTGTGATGTGTAAACTCACACATCAAAAACCAAACTTTTAAGGACAATTCACAAATAAAACAGATCCACATTTACAAAGCAATTAACAAGAGCAATAATTTAGCTGGAAATAAGATGAAATGATACAAATGAGTTTTTGGCTAGAAATCGAAATTATGCAACAAAAGGATTTTGGGAATAAAAGAAAAAGAAGAAAGGAAGAAGGAAGGATGACAAACTTTCTTTGCAGTGTTTACAAAAAAATCTATTTGCCTTTAGTATTCTAAAGAAGTATGAGTACCATAATTTCCACTAATACATACATATAGCATCAACATAAAATTTTTAGCAATTTTAGCAATTGCAAAATCATCTAAATTCAAGTTATCTGCATTCTTACTTCCACTTCCAATAAATTACCTACGTAGATGTTACTTTTTTCTAAAATGCAATTCTCCATACTGGTTCAGAAAATTATAAAGCTTCAGCTTTCTAGTTTTATATTCATCTAATCAATGGCGATAGGTCACCATGATGTTTGAACTAATCATAAATTATTTGTTTGTTATTTATTACCAACACGCTTAGTGATTGATTTCGAAACGACACCAATAATCCATAAATTTGCCACGTCTTTTTTAACACTATGTTCAATAGCGTACAGGAGCATATTTATTATTACTTTCGTTCATTATTGTACAAGCACTAAAAGAAACACTAAACATAACCTAGATGCCTACTACATACGACAAATATTTGTTGTTATATGTGCCTGCTTACAAGCTGATTGAAGTCCAATACAGTTCGGACAATTCTATATTTGCGCTTTTTATTTAGTATATGTAAATTAACTGTCGGCGCTTTTGTATCCGACTGATTTATCACATGCGCTACCTATTCTTATGTCGCATTGTTCACTTTTTGACAAATTGACGTACATTTACGGCTTTTTAATTCTCATACGCTGATGGAATACGAAATGAATCATTGCATAAGCGACGCAAAAACGACAAATGATTGTCCATTGTATGAGGAACTTCTCATATTAACTACTCTTATGTTTAGCCGTTTTAGGTTTCACCTGCATAAGAATAGGTTGCAAACGTACTATTCAGTGATGTTTAAATCATGGTATGCAGCTTTTAATATGCTATCATTAACATTAATGTTAACGAATTTATCATCTTATTAACATTACAAGCAATACTTACTTCATGTCCGTTGGTGAGGTAGCGGCATAATACAAGCCGATTTGGAATTCCAAACGCTCGAACGTTTGCAGTATAAATGATTATGTACTGTTGTTTTCTTAGATACTGCTGCATCTGTATGTTTGTGGTATATGGCCTCTAGTAACGTAATATTGCCTTTTAAGATAAACTATCTTAACTAAATTCCGTCCCCAACAAAAACTTCTTTAATAACACTCTTTTACACCTTCCTTGTCTAGTATTCTCATCACTATTGAGCTTCACTTTACAACTCATTACAAAATAAATTCAACATTTTAGTTTTAAAGTCAGAATCATGGACCATTATTTGACAAATTTCGAAACTTTAATTTAATTCCAAAGCTTTATGCTTTCAAATGCTCCAAATTGTTTTATTAGAATGTTCTTTTTTCCTAAAATTCATTCGAATCTCTAAACCCAATCTCAAGGTCCACAATACGACAACAGATATGAGACCTTTCAATCCAATTCATCCCATAATAATTCAATTAGATTGAGATCGGGAAATTGGCGAGGGGGTCACTCGATAACTGTAAGGTTTCTCTTCTTTTTGTTTCAAGTAATGGCGGCGTATGTTTCGAATCATTGTCGTTGGCACCCTTTCTTTCTCAGAATACCGTCAGTTTCTACTATATCTGCGGCAAAAGTGCCCGAAAAACACCTCCAAATCACTGCTGATCCTCCTCGATGTTTGACAGTCTGTACGATGCATTGGTGAACCACTTGGACTCGTTGATCCACTATACCTTATTCCAATTTTTGATGGTCCAATTATTGCGCATTTGTGCCCACTTATACCGCTTCCACTTATTTTGTTTTCGGAAGCAGAGTCTTCTTATAGCTACTCGTCCGTGGAGTTCAGATTTACCTAGATTTAGATTTAGATATAAGGGTGATATTGCACCGCGACCGTGGGTCTATTGTGCCCCCTTACATGAGGTGTAAGCTGCTGGGTTTTGCCCGTAGTCACAGCTCCCCATCCAGCCTGAGAGCTTTAATAAACTGTAACAGATGGGATGGTTTCAGAGAGGGTATTTCTTCCTCGTCTATAACGCCATTGCCAAAATAGTTGGCGCGAATTTCTTCAATTGCTGTGCAGTTGGATATCAGGTGTTCCAGACTTTCATCTTCCGCCCCTCAGAACCTGCAGTCGCTATTCTGTTTCAGACCTATTCCCTTCATGTGCTCCCCGAGGTGTCAATGCCCTGTAAGGAAACCTGTGAGAATGCGTAATCTGTTCCTCTTTAGTTCTAGCATGGTTTTTGCTTTCTGCTTGTTGAAATTTCCAAGGAATACCTTGGAATGTCTCAGACCAGGAAGATTGTGCCAGAGGGAAGCTCTGACGTCCTCTTCCCTGCCTTTAAGTTCTTTCTTATAGGTGCTCATCCCTATTCCACAGAATGGTTCCGGTCCCACAAACGATGTTGTGGCGGCCTCCTTTGCTAATAGATTAGCTTTCTCATTGCCACTGATTCCAGTGTGTCCTGGTACCCAGCACAATGCAACTTTGTTTTCCTTGCCCAGGTTGTTTAGTTTATCCCGGCATTCCCAAACTAACTTGGAGCTGATGGTGTTAGAACACAGCGCCAGTAAGGCTGCCTGACTGTCGGGGAAGATTGCAATATTCTCCTTCCGGTAGTTCCTGTCAAGATTCACCTGAGCACATCTTCCAATCGCATTAATCTCTGTCTGGAAGACACTGGGGTATATTCCCATCGGCTCTGAGTATTTGGTTCCTGGCCCGAATACCCCTACACCTGTTCCTTTTTCAGTTTTGGACCCATCCGTATACCATTTGATGGTGTTTGCTTTTGGAGAGTAGGTGGAGGATTCTCTTTCCCACTCTCTCTCGTTACTCAACTTCGTTGAAAAGTTCTTTTCGAAGCAATATTTCCTAACCATTTCATCGCTTGGCAGATCCGAATGTGGGGAGAGGCCCGCCATGGATGACAAAGCTCCTTGGCATAAAGTCTCGCCCCCTCCCGTCCGTGCCCTGGCTAGTCGGTACATTGCCGCACGGGCCACTCCCTCCACTACTAGATGTAGAGGTGTGAGGTCTAGGATGACCTCTAGGGCAGCGGTTGGCCAGGTTCCCATTGCTCCGGTAATGCATACACATGCTAACCTTTACAGCTTGCCAAGGATATTCTTGGTTGTGACATGTGTGACCTTTTGGAACCAGGTTATTGCCCCGTATGTTACCATAGGTCTTACTATACTAGTATACAGCCATCGCAGTATATTTGGGTTACAACGCCACGTTTTGCCTGCGAAATCCCGGCATATCATTAAAGCTCTTGTTGCTTTATTCACAGTCAGTTCGATATACTTGTTCCACAGAAGTTTTTTGTCCAGGGTTATTCCTAGATATTTGACTTCTGTTTTGCATTCGATTACTGCTGTATCTAGACGTATATCTTTCATTTTCAGTAGTTTCCTCCTCCTAGTGAAAGGTACGATTGTGGTTTAGATTTACCTAACTTACCTAATTTTATACAGCAATGTTTTTTCTAAGAACATTTTTAACTCGTCCTTCTCAAGAAAATTCTATACCCAATTCTAAAATGATGTCTTCGAATTCTTGTATACAACAGATACACAATTCATATAATTATTCTTTAGCAACGCATATTGGTTTTGTTATACATTTTTTTGGTGCATGGTGTTCTATTTAGGGAACTTTAAACTCGTTAAGTTGTATCCTTTAGAAACAAACACCATAAAATATGCTTTATTTTTGTGTCTATTGTAACGTTTATATGGGAAATATACTTCGTAATCAGCTATGAAACATCCATGCCACTTACAATCCCTATCCACATTATTAGGCCCACCTCCCATTATAAACGTTTTATTGTAATTCAAAATAAATGAATAGTTTTCCTTGAATAGCTATTTTCACTGGCTTTTCGGCATTGAATCGATGCATACCTTATTCGTTTCTTTAAGTTTCGGATTACTTTTCCTCAATATTCTTCAATATTAGCTTTTAATTGATTGCTTTTTTTGTATAAAAAATATATTTCAAAACACTCCAGACGTTTTCTATAGCGTTCAAGTCGGGAGAATATTCTGAACATGATAATACAGCCCCGATAGCAAAAATAGTTTTAATTAAGCTGGAATAAAGGTTGCCATGA
Source organism: Holotrichia oblita (assembly GCA_023690525.1). Taxonomy (NCBI): domain Eukaryota; kingdom Metazoa; phylum Arthropoda; class Insecta; order Coleoptera; family Scarabaeidae; genus Holotrichia; species Holotrichia oblita. The sequence continues at coordinate 159,792,573 of CM043017.1, read as the reverse complement.
CAACGGTGACAGCTTACTTCCAGCTGTCGTCGAAAGCTGCAAGCTTGTATCCAACTTGCCGAACGTTTTACGCATTACCGACTCGAACTTTAAGCTTATATTATACTTGACTCATCTTTGCTGCGTAAGCGATTGCATGCTAGAATTTCAAGCGTAGAGTAAGCTTGACTTAAACTAACCACGTTAAGCTGGATAAACAAGTGAAAATCGAATCAAAATGCAGCTTGCTGTAAGCTTACGTGTTATCTGAGAGGTGACTCAAAAAAGGATTTTATAGATTTTGCCCTATGGCAAAGTGTATTATCATGTAAAAACGTATAATAACTTTAATTAGGGCCCAGATCCTTTAGGTATGGCATCAAAACCTCTTTCAACACATGTTTGTATTGATTTTAATCCATTAATTGTTCCTTCGTAAAAGTAAAACGGTGCGAGATCTTCTGACGAAATACAGGACCAAATCACCAAACCACGCAAGCTTTACTAAAACGTTCGCACCTTAGTCTTCTTACAAAATGGGCCCTTTCATTTAATGCTACTAATTTTGATTCATCTCTAAACACGATCTACAAAATTAAAAATAAAGGGAACCAATTTGTTTAGAAAATTTTTCTTCATTAAAGTTGTCAATTTAGGTTTTTTCTTCTTCAGTCAGAATTTTCGTAATGTCTCTACTGGATAAAGTAATAATAACAGCTGGATAGTCGCTAGTTACTCTCTTTCTGCCACAAAATGTCTTTTTGCTATACATGTAGTGGATATTTTCTTTCATTAATTGAGCTACACGTCTCGTTCTTTTCTCGCAAATTCACGATGGTCCTGACCAGACGAACTCTTTTGAAGGCCTCTCGATCGGAGAACCCGTTGATCCAGCACTTGGGAAAGCTAGATCACGATAGACTCCCTCCTCGCGTGAAGACTAGGCTAATCTCGATGGTAGACTAGTATCGGGCAGCGACTTGATCGTTCAATTTCAAATCCATAAAATTCCAATAAATGACATGTTTGTGGTGGGCCTAATAAAGTGGCCAGAGATTGTAGTATCCACAGTGTTGTCATATTTTACGACAATTCCTAAACCATAAGGTTAACTCTATTGGCTTATTTAATTTTACGAAACATATACAAATATACAATTCTTCTTTTACAGAGATTAAGCTGACAATTTTGAGCATTAGTTGTCTAAGAAATTGGTAGAATTATTCATCAATATCAAGCTCTACTAGCCATGCAGTCATTTCTGTTTATTAGAAGTTCATTATCTTCCTTTGTGTCAAAGTCAATTATATTTTTTTCCTTAATCGCTCACTACGCCATCATCAGCTGTTTGTAATGCTGTCACTTCCTGGAAATCATTTTTAGTATTAGCCTTAGTGTTGTTTGCAGAAATATTAAGGCGGTAATTTTTTTTCGTTTTCCTCCGAAATGCTACACTTTTTTTAATTTGTTTCCATTTACTTATTAATGAAATTAGTAATAAGTATTATTATAAGTATTATTATCAAATCATTTTAATTTTTACAGTTACCAAGGTTACAGGTACCAATAGGTATATCCTTCATTATTATTTGATAATGTAATTAAAAATCGATATATCAATGATTTCTTTGTTTTTTCGATATTTTTGTTGATAGGCGTGGCTATTTATATTATTCGTATTTTGACACATATTAAATGTCAATTTCTTCCACTGAAGAAGTCCCATTAACGAAAACATAATATTATATTCAGGTCAAAAGGAAGGAATATTGGCTTAGGCAGCCAAAAATCTAACGATGATTTAACAAATCTCCATTTAATATTCTAAGCTTTCGGTAATTAGTTGTTACCTTCTTCAGAGAACGTTGTGGAGAAGAACGATGCTAACGTTAGATTGTCTAAACATTCTTTTCTTGAAATTTTCTAATATTTTTTAAACTACATGTTTAAATCTAATGTTAGCATCGTTCTTCTCCGCAACGTTCTCTGAAGAAGGTAACAACTAATTACCGAAAGCTTAGAATATTAAATGGAGATTAGTTAAATCAGCGTTTGATTTTTGGCTGCCTATCCCAATATTCCTTCCTTTTTGACCTTAACGTTGTACAGCCAGTACTTCCACTCTACTAGAATATTATATGTTCTGGAATAAATTGATATTTAATTAATTGTTGTTTTATTGACCTACAAGTGGAAATATTTCAAGAATTGAAGGATAAGTACATATAGGTCACAAAATAGATATATTAGTCTTATCTTATAAATGCTCTCAAAACGTTCTTACAATAAATTTAAAGAACCATTCACTTTGTGGAGGCAAAATATTCTCATGCGCCACATTAATGCAACAATTTAATGTACTTGATACCACTATAGAGCAACAGAAAATAAAAATTTCATTACTCTAAATTTATAGAGCTACGTTGCTACTTGGGATGGTAGTTTCAGCCGCGATTTCTAGTGCGCTTTTGGTCGACTTCGTTTGTTAATCATTACGATTCCATGATCTTCTACGCTGGCGTTGTCTCCTTCGGTCGCCTACATCTCTTTTTGTTGGAAAAACTACCACTACTTGGTGTTCACATTGTAATCTACCGTTCAATTCGAGTGGAATCTGTCAGTTGCTGTTGTCAGTTCAATGATAACTAACAATTAAAGCACACATCTCTAGAGATGTCTCTGAGATTTTACTTTAGGGAATTTTATTAAAAGATATTTCATTACCTGTAAAATCTCCCTTTTTCAGTAAACCTTATTCTTAAAATTTTGTTGTTACTTTGGTATGTATACCAAATTTTTTCTTAATACAATAAGCCTTTGATTTGCCATAAATTACGAGAGCTTCAAACATTGTAGAAAATGTACGCAACTAGCTCCATTAATATGCCGACAAAATAGTATTAATTTTCCATAAATATAAAATTACTGCAATACTTTCAGTTTCAATTTTTTCCCTGAATGGTATTGTATATATTATCTATACTAAAGAATCAAATTTACTTAAACGCGCGACTGTATTAACAAATGCACAACATGTTAAGTGACCCGTGTCCATTCTCATTCTTCATTACCTTGATATCCTGAATTACTATAATTTCTTTTTCTGATTCTCCGCTTGGTGAAAATAACTGTAACTAATTTACCTCTCGGCTAAAACCCGTTTTACGAGCACAGGAAATAATCGTGGATTATGTTTACGTCTATAGTCGACAACAAAAAAGGTAATGGACATTTTCGTTAATTTCGAATTGGTACTGAAGTTCGTATTATTATTTTCATTACAGTTTATAGCACACTAAATTCGCGATAATTATTAAAGAAAGTAAGAAGCCATAGCGTGCGCAATAAGCAAAAAAAGCGAACCAGAAGAATTATGACCATGTGTTTCAACGCATGTGTGATTTTCTTTTTTAAGGAATTTATTAAGCCATTAATACATTCAATTGCCGTAAAGACGTCGGTTAAACTTTCTTCGTACCGCTCTTAAAGTGAGTATCATACAGCTTCTTCTACGGTTCTTTCTGCATTATGAAAACAATCTCATTTTTTTCTTAAGCTGTCAGTAAAATTAACTGAATTGCTTCGATTCTGGATGCCTGTCATTCTGACATAATATTCGCGAATACACCTACTTCTTCTTCTTTTTTTTAATATTAACTTCCTTCTTTTGCTTTCCATTTATTTTCAGACGTCTTAAGAAAAATTCAAGATAGTGTTAAGTATATGGCAATAACCTTTGATGGTATAGCACTGCTAACAAAGACTAATATTATTTTTACGGAATTTATTGTATTGGGTGTGTTATACGAGGGAGTGTTTTTATATTCGCGGAATGGGGGATAAGGGGTGGAAATAAAAAAACCAAATTATTTTTCTTTTTCAATATATTCACCTGCATATATTTTTCACATCTTTCAATTAATTTATTTATACCCTCATAAAAAAATTATTTCTCTTTATCTGCAAAATACGCCGAAACTGCCTCCTTGACTTCATCATCGGCAGTAAATTTTTTACCCCGCAGGTCTTTTTTAATTTTCGGAAACAGGTAATAATCACTCGGGGCCAGGCATGGGCTGTAGGGTGGGTGATTCACAATTTCGAAGCCCACCTTATGCAGGGCAGCTAACGCAACGCGGCTCTTGTGAACGGGCGCGTTGTCGTGCAAAAGCAGCACACCTTTCGTCAATTTTCCCCGTCTTTTCTCTTTAATGGCTTCTTTTAGTCGCCCTAATATTGAAGCGTAATATTCTCCGGTTATAGAAACACCTTTATCTTTATAATCAATCAACAATATTCCTTCCGAGTCCCAAAATACCGTTGCCATGAGTTTCCCAGCTGATTGTGACACTTTAAATTTCTTGGGAGGTGCTGTGCCCTTTTTATGCCACTGCATGGCGTCTTGTTTGGTCTCAGGTTCATAATGGTGAACCCAAGTTTCGTCCCCAGTAACAATTCGACTCAATACACCATCCTTGTCTTCATTGCAGAGGTCCAAAAATGCACGCGAACACTCTACGCGCTGTTGTTTTTGCGGCGGCGTGAGCATTCTCGGCACCCATCTTGCGCTGACCTTAGCCATGCCGAGATGATCGTGTAGGATTTCATAAATTGTTGTATCCGCTACTCCAACCATTTCTGCGAGTTGTTTCTTCTTTAGTCGAGCATCTTTGAATACAATTTTTTCAACTTTTTGGATAAGTGCTGGCGTGGTCACCTGAATGCTCCTGCCCGGCCTCAGGTCGTCTTCAAGGGATTCCCTTCCTTGTTTAAATAAACTATGCCACTTGTACACCATGGTTTTTCCTGGACAAGAGTCACCGTAAACCAATGACATCTCATTCATTATGATCGCGACTGATTTTCCTTGCCTGGTAAGGAACTTTATATCGGCACGATATTCGATTTTTTCCATATTTCACTTTTCACTCCTGATTATGTTACTTGGTTGACGATAGCTCAAAGACTAACTGTCTAATAACAATGAAACTTTGTATTTATACTAATTATGAGTCGCTGCATAGTCCACGCCCCCAATGCGCCTAATCAGCCCCCTACAACCCGCTCATTCCGCGAATATAAAAACGCTCCCTCGTATCTTGGAGCATATGCTCTTTTAAAAGAAATTTAGCAAATTACTCGAAAGCCGCACAATTTCGTCGTAAGATGGCGAACAAGTTTCCAATTATTTTAGTAATATTGCGTTTAAAATCAACGCCTCACTTTGAATGGCAAGGTCAACTAATTATATTAGATAATTTTGATTTTTACTTAACTTATTGTAGGTATCTTGTTTTCGTGGTTTTGATATAGAGTTAGATTTAACAGTTTCATTGCTATTATTCATTAGATGATGTAGCTTTTAATTAATTTATCTTCTATGAGTACTAAAATAATATCTCCAGCACACTTTTTTTCCACACATTATAGGAAAACAATTGAACTATCGACAATCGGAGACCACCTAATGGCTTGGGGACTCACCTACCCACGTAGAACAAATTTATTGGGCCAATATTGGTTGAAAATTGAAAAATATGTTGGTGACATATTTTTGGTCAACATTTTGCAATATAGGTCCATCATATTAAAATTATTGGCCCAATATTGTTTTTGTTATTGGTAAAATATTGGTCTACTCTTTCTAATATTGGTAAAATATATATTCTACTACATTTGATAAGATTGGACCATTATGTACCATATTATTAGTGTACCTACTAATAATATTGGATTAATAAAATATAATACTGGATGCTTGTTTTGTATCAGGATTTTATTTCCTTCTTTTTCTTCAATATAAATGGATTATAACCTTAACCAATATTGGTATTGTATGCAGGTAATGAAACACATCCAATACTTGTTGAAATATATGTATTCATTCTCTTATATGCATTCACACATAAAATATCTTCCAGGTCGTGCAGAAGTGCCCTACAAATAGATATTTCTGTTAAAATACATGTTACCTCATCAAATTATAAGATCAACAAAAATGATTACATATTTTTTGAGGCTCATATTTAAGATTATAAAAGAGCTGTTTACCAAAATAACCTCATGATTGTTAATCACAACAAAGGTGGGATACTTACCGATTTAGATAATAGACACTAAATTCGTTATTCGAAGTAAAAAGCTGTTGTTTTCACATCACTCAATTCTCTTAATATGGTTTAAGGGCCAATATTTTGGGCCTTCATTATTTCTAGAGTAGTGGCGAAAATGTTACATTATTATATTTTAACGATTAATCAATATGTGGAAAGTTCTTATGATGACATATTGGTGTGTTGTTATTTTGTCAATGTTGGTATAAGCAACGTAAGAAAATCCAACATCCAACATTACATTTTCAAGTCCAGCCAATATAGTGAAACTGACAATGGTGGAACATTGGATCGATATTGTTTTGACAATATTGGCATTTGGTAACCTACAAAATATTGGAGTATTATTTGTTTTAACAGTTTGGCCAATATTTGAAAATTTATTGTGGCATAATTTTGAGGCAATGTTGATATAATAATATTTTGGCGTCAGTTACATTAAAAAATATTCACCCAATATTGGCAAAATAAATTTAATATTGGCCGAATGTATTTATATGCGCCCAATATTGGACAATTGTATTTGTTCTGCTTGGGTAAGATCGTAGGGGTTTCCCTAAAGGGCGCTGGTTTTTTTTCATGTTAGCTTTCCTACGAGTCGATGGCCGATCATCCTCAAAAAAATTAGGCCAAATTTAACTTAAACGTAACTTTTGGACCATGTAGCGGTCGCTAGTGAATTATTTGTGGGCTCTCACTACCCCAGAACCAGTAGTTTGGCTTTTTCACAATTCCATTCAGAATGAATTGGGCTTCGTCGCCCATTATAATTTGTTTCCAGAAATCACGAATTTTGTTTTGTTTGTCTGCAGGCAGAACTCTGTGGGATACTTGAATTTTGTAAGAACAGTCTTTGCACCACATCATCACGTACGCGTTCTATATTTTCTCTAAAACGAATTGTGCGAGGTCTACCAGAATGTCATTTGTTAGCCGTCGTTCCAGTTTGTTTAAATTTTGCTGAGGGTCCGAATGCTGAACTGTCTTCGCTGCTGAAATCGACGCCTACTAAATCTTCTACGCAATTAAAACAAACAAAATTCTCGTTAAATTAAATTAATCAACGATTGTTTTTGTGGCAGTAAAGTTGATGCTATTATGTATCTATGATAATGGTTTAACGAGAGGAAACCGTACAAAATTCCCTGAAATTACAATATAAACAGTCACCTAAACGTACACCATGTAATGTAACCGCAAACATCTGGCTCTTGCGGAGAAAGATATTTATATTGTCACAAATTATCTGAATAATAAATTTCTCTTTTCTTCTTCTAAATCCCGCTTTTTCTGTAGTGTGTATCTTGCGGTCCTTTTTTATCCAACACTTAAGAGAAATATTAGATTTATATAGCATCATTATCGTACTCTTAAAATTTGGCAGCTCATTTGATAGCTGCGGAAGTAGACAATTACATTAATAGCACTTTAAGTTCATCATAACCTTTTCTAATGGAACGATTTTAAGTTTCTGATCATCTCAATCGAAACCTAAAATTAAATACAGGAGAATAGTAATCTTAATCTATTACAAATCAATATTTCGTCACAAAATATGAAATATTAATAAGTCTTAATAATGACAACTTACCTTTTTCATATATCATCGCTTGATAAATTTGACGTGTGTTCAATTACAACCGGAATTAAGCGCAAATTACATATATTATTAAGCGTGTTGCATCTTAAGCAAATTCGATACCTATAAAATGCATTAAACAATCAGCAATTCAATTTAGATCAATGACTGTCACGCTTCATAACTAATACTTTAGCGCTGTCTGAGATATGCTCAAACATCTGACAATAACATGCATTTCCACTTATAATATATCTCTATCCATCTGTCTGTTATATTTCAAGCACATTCCTTCATAACACAACACATAATAACACCGTTTAAGATTCTTCACTGTTGGCGTGAACTTAGAAAGCGCATCTAACGATATACACATACGATATTAAACGCGTATATCATGCATATTAAATTAATCGGTGAATTATTCATAACATATTAACCGTGATCGTGTATGTATAAACACAGCAAGTTTTATAATTTTATTGGAGATTGAATAAGATTTTTCGCGGTCTATTTAAGGCTCGATGATGACTCCGTTACGGTTTTTGGTACATAGAGATATGGCGCAACATTTATTGGAAAACTTCGTATGCAAGAACAAATCCAAACAATACAATGTAAAAATTGTTTGTAAATAGTTCGTTACGGCTTTGCATTGTATTTAAATTCATAATTCAATTTACAAGCAGTATTAGACAGCAATATCTTTATAGCTGTCATATCTGAACTAAAAGTTATATCTGATGTTTTCTAAGAAACAGATTTTTCTCTACACTGACTTGTTTTTGAGTCTGTTCAACTAAATTCTACACTTTAATGCAATCCAATTTTTATGTAATATAAAATTTCATACAACCTAGATTCAATAATCCTTATTATACATGATTATAAACCGTTTGTGCTTAAATATTTCATACAGATAACAAGCTGCTTCCTATTTTATTTGTAATTACACCTTTGTGGATTTCCCAGATATCATCATTCTTTTAATAACAATACGGTAGCAAGCTTTCGCACAATCTTTAATGTTTAATGAAGTACTACGAAACACATCGAGTTTAATGTGTACATCGAATATATTCTTCTGTTTAACAATTATTAGGCTCATCCTGTTTAAATTAATTTACACTGGAACCTCGTTTATGTCCACGCTAACTTATGTCCACCCTCACCTATATACACACTATAATATATACAGGGTGTCCCAAAAACATACCGACAATCTTTAAAGGTGTTAGAGGACATCGAAACAAACATTTTCTGATTTAATAAACATTTGTTCGCAAAAGTTGTTTTAATATAAACCGTTCCTACATTACACAAGTTCCTAACTAAAATTGTGTTTGCTTCAACTTACATACTGTATATTTTAACCGTGAATCTTCGTTCAGCGGACGAAGTAACAGCACCACTGTGCTAAATAAACATCGTTCGATATTATGTTTACGCCAAGAAATAATTCGTTGTTTAAAAATGCTACTTATCCAAACTTTTTTAAATGTTTTCCTGTTTCAGTCTAAAACGACTCATTTTCGGACATATGTTTATTAAACAAAAATGTTTGTTTTGATGTCCTCTATCACTCCTTAAAGTTTGTCGGTATATTTTTGGGACACCCTGTATACTTCTCCGCTAACGGGATAAGAGTGGGAACCCCTCCTGAGAGGAAATAAGTGAATGTTTACGTTTTGCGACCGCGGCTATAAACGAGGTTCCAGTGTATTTGAAAACTGAGGAATGTTGTAGATGCCCCTGATTGACTATGTTAAACCGTTAATTTTTCGTATGACACTGACAGTTTCGTATGACTGCTTAACATAAATGTATAGCATTTGGTGGTAGACATAGAAAATGAATACTAATTGCTTTGCAGTGCTAAAGAATATGTTTTGTGAAATGGAGTAACAGATAATCCCCAGATCATTTTTCCTGTCAAACTTTTTCTAACTATGATAGCTGAAATTCTTAGCTCGCCTCAGAGACGCCATCATCGAGTGCAAACTTTAGTGTGATGATCAGTTTAGCTTCCGCAAAGGCTTGTCGGTCGATTTCCAGGTACTCCGGATCACGGGGAAATTTCAAAATTTTCTGGAGCCGCATCATTCTATTGAGGCCATTGACACGATGATCTCCTCTATTGATCGTAAGAGTCCAGTTCTATGTGTCTGAAAGGGTTTTTTCCATTAAATACCTCGACAATGCTTCGACATCTAGGTTTATTAGCACTGGAAATTCACTATTGAGTCCAGAACTGTTTCGTTTGTTCGCCAATGACATCCCACACTCTCCCAGCACGCGTGTTAACCTCAGCCAGGAACGATGCTCTGTGCATGTGACGATTGCCTACTAATGCCTCAAAATCTGTGGCTGTCAGATTCTCTAGAAAAATAAATCGACCCCAAGCGGTGGGTGGTGAGAGACTCTCCTGCTCATCCAACGTTAAATACCTCGACACGCGTCTCACTTTTCGGCAGCACTTCTTCGATACTGCTATCAAGTTCTTAAATGCGAGGTTTCTCTTATATTTGTTCCTTTGCTGGAAAAGCACCTTCAGTCCAAAACTCAAGCTATTCATTTCTACGACCTCTTTCAGACCGATTCTCACCTACGATTTGCTTACATGGTCCAGCGCCTCCAAGTCTCGAACGCATAGACTTAACATTCTTCAAAATCACGTCCTACGAATTATCGTAGCGGCCCGATGGTTTATTTCTAATTTACAAATCCAAAAAGACGTGGATATATCATCCCTGAGCAACTAAGCAAGAACGATGGCCAGATTCATCTTAGTAAGGTCTTTAATCCAACACACATGAGGAGTTGGAGGCAAAAAAATGTTTTGAACCAGTTTGTCAAACAGATAACATCAACCGTGCTTGGAACAATTATATCGTGTCTTCATTTCATAGAACAGAGATCCCCTTGAACCATTTTCTCGCCAAGAGTCCACCAAATTTGTAACCTTGTTACAACATTTGCTAAAAAAATATGGCATTATTAAATAATAAATCATCTAAATAATTAACTTCATCTTGCCAAAACAATTAATTTTTTCGTTGCCAAAATCCATCGAGCTACAACTTCAAACATCTGGGATAACTCGCCAAAAAATGGGATTACCACTTCAGTATTAACAGCAGCATATGACCTTTTAAAATTGTTGCTTAACCGTTCTGGTAAGTCATGTTTACGCCCAATCATAGCCGAGAAAATTGCTATTCTCTCATTTTGTACAGCTTCGACTAGTTAGATAGCTTTTCAAAAGTCAATATTTCTTATAACAAACCAACATTCAACCGTTCAAGTAATGAAATTGGAGCAAGACAAGTATTAATAACTCTGCATTGTGGGGCACACAATGATACAAAGCCTATTAATTTTTAAATATGATACGAGGGAGCGTTTTTATATTCGCGGAATGAGCGGGTTGTAGGGGGCTGATTAGGCGCATTGGAGGCGTGGCCTGTGCAGCGACTCATAATTAGTATAAATACGAAGTTTCATTGTTATTAGACAGTTAGTCTTTGAGCTATCGTCAACCAAGTAACATAATCAGGAGTGAAAAGTGAAATATGGAAACGAACGAATATCGTGCCGTTATAAAGTTCCTTACCAGGCAAGGAAAATCAATCGCGACCATAATGAATGAGATGTCATTGGTTTACGGCGACTCTTGTCCAGGAAAAACCATGGTGTACAAGTGGCATAGTTTATTTAAACAAGGAAGGGAATCCCTTGAAGACGACCCGAGGCCGGGCAAGAGCATTGAGGTGACCACGCCAGCACTTTTCCAAAAAGTTGAAAAAATTGTACTCGAAGATGCTCGACTAAAGAAGAAACAACTCGCAGAAATGGCTGGAGTATCCGATACAACAATTTTTAAAATCCTACACGATCATCTCGGCATGTCTAAGGTCAGCGCAAGATGGATGCCGAGAATGCTCCGCCGCCGCAAAAAACAACAGCGCGTAGAGTGTTCGCGTGCATTTTTGGACCTCTGTAATGAAGACAAGGATGGTGTATTGAGTCAAATTGTTACTGGAGACGAATCTTGGGTTCATCATTACGAACCTGAGTCCAAACAAGACCCCATGCAGTGGCATAAAAAGGGCACAGCACCTCCCAAGAAATTTAAAGTGTCACAGTCAGCTGGGAAACTCATGGCAACGGTATTTTGGGACTCGGAAGGAATATTGTTGATTGATTATAAAGATGAAGGTGTTTCTATAACCGGAGAATATTACGCTTCAATATTAGAGCGACTAAAAGAAGCCATTAAAAGAGAAAAGACGGGGAAAATTGACGAAAGGTGTGCTGCTTTTGCACGACAACGCGCCCGTCCACAAGAGCCGCGTTGCGTTAGCTGCCCTGCATAAGGTGGGCTTCGAAATTGTGAATCACCCACTCTACAGCCCAGACCTGGTCGCGGGTGATTATTACCTGTTTCCGAAAATGAAAAAAGAGCTGCGGGGTAAAAAATTTACTGCCGATGATGAAGTCAAGGAGGCAGTTTCGGCGTATTTTGCGGATAAAGAGAAATCATTTTTTTATGAGGGTATAAATAAATTAATTGAAAGATGTAACAAATAAAAATGTATCCGTCTTCCAGGTGAATATATTGAAAAAGAAAAATAATTTGGTTTTTTATTTCCACCCTTATCCCCAACTCCGCGAATATAAAAACGCTCCCTCGTACCTATGAATACCTTATAACCATAAAATAAAGACCAAGGAAATGTGAAATTGATGTTACAATATAAATCAAATTGTGTATTCTAACTGAACCTAATGAACAGGTTCTCAATACTCTTGGCTATACTTCAACTGTTAACTGTCATTTTATCGAAGTTATGTTAAAGGTCATCGAGAGAAAATGACAAAGTATATTAACAACAGTAAAAACAAGATATAATAATAAACCATATTATCAATTGCTAACACGTACACAAATTACCTAACACATTTAAAAATAACACACTTAATTTCCGATAAAACGATATGTTTTTATTCGTATAAATATAATAAAAAAATATGCAAATATTTGTACAGTTATACAAACTTACATCACTACAGGAATTTTGCCTCTACAACTGATTGCGGGTATTCCATAATTAGTACCTGCAGTTTTTATTACTTGTCTACGAATATTCACGTATGTAGACATTCTCAGAAATCTATTTTCTCCTATTATTTATTTTAAGTAAGTGGTAATTTTGAGGTAAACGGTACTTCACCTAATCGATTAACACAATGGATACGACAGTAATGTTTGTATAAAACATTACTAAATAATTAATTTTAATGATTTAACGATAGGTACCGTTGATTAATATAAACCTATAAAAATACCCACGCGAATAATTATTACATACGTAGGTAACTATTTGTCCGATTCATCGAGCAAAATTTCAAGCATATCCGAGATACCAGATAAGTAAACAGTATTCATTCAAGAGCGTGGAGACGTGTGCTGTGATTATTAGTACAATGACATATAGAAAATATCATCTACACAAAATTCTATATTATTGACGCGTCAATTATACACAATACTTTTTTTCTATACGAGGGCGACTTAAAATGTTTCGGGAATCGGATGACCGTTTTGGAGGAGTGTCTGGCCATGATTCAACGCAATCCAAGAGATTTCTTCATGCGTTTCATAACCGTGGATGAGACTTGGATCCACCACTACATACCGGAGACCAAGGAATAGTCAAAGCAGTGGACTTTTCTGAAAGCAAAGACCGTTCCATCGACCAGTATGGTCATGGCGACCATATTTTTGGATTCCCAAGCTGTGATCCTCATCAATTATCTGTAGAAGGGAAGGACGATCACGGGACAATACTACAGCGATTTATTGACCCGATTTGATGCAGTATTAATGGAAAAAACGGCCTCGTTCGCAGCGGAAAATAATGCTTTTCCACCACGACATTGCACCGATTCATTTATCTCACATCATCATGTCCAAATTGAATGAGTTGCTCTACTAATTAGTCTCTCATCCTCCATATTCGCCGGACCTAGCTCCTCAGTGACTTTTTCCTATTCCAAAAACCTGAAAAAATTGCTAACAAGAGATTTGAAAGTCATCGCCGTTACAGATGATTATTTTGCAGACCTCCAAACATCCTACCTTTCCGACGGCTTGAAGAAACTGGAGCATCATTTGAAAAATAAAAATAAAAAGCCACACCAATACCGTCTTTTTCTTATCGATTCTGGAAACAGTTCAGGTCGCCCTCGTACACAATACTGAAAATATAATATACGCCAAAATAAATATAGACATCGAAGCCCAGAAGTTGAATTATTTCAATTTACTGTTATAAACTACCGCATCCAATTAAGTTGTAAATTTTATATCTTCGATAAGCCGCACTTTACATTTTATATGTATCTATACCTGCACAACTTGTTTGCATAAAATCTATCATGTTTTATTATAGGATTTATCTTTAATGACCGTTATATTTATCTCCATCAAAACACCATTTCATATACATATAATAAAGCTACTTAGTAAACAACATAGAAATGGAATATGTCCAATAACGTACAACATGTACTATATAGAATGTATTTCAAATTAGACCATAATTTCGACTCAAAGGATCTTCAAATTAAATATTTTTTATTTCAACAATTGATTTAAATGGAGATAAAACATTCAATGAAAATATTTCACTTTAAATTCCATATTCTAGTGTAGTCAAAACTCTAGATAGATAGATCACTAGATCAGGTTCTACAGTGCGTCTCTAAAGTACCATCTCCCCCCCCTCCCTCTCCCTCACCTCCGTCCCTCTCTCTCTCTGTCGCTAACTTATGATCGGTTTAATAGAAAGGTTCTACTTAGTCTCAAAGATTAACGACAGACGGCGATATAGTAGAGAGCTATTGCAAACACGAAATAAGTGCCAACTTTAATTAAGGATACATTAATAAAGGACTTAAATGTTGGAATAATAAAGAGAGTTATTGCAACCGCGCCATCATTAATGAGAGTTCCTTTAAATTGACAGTTGCGTTTGAGGTTAGGTTTACATGCAATGTCACTTAACCTCAACTATGCAAAATGCTGTGTTCTGCTGTCAACGTAAAGGCAATTTTAAATAAAGTTCCGAGTTCCCTTATTTAAATTAAATACAGGCGGCCTGTATTTTAATAACGGCATACCTTTAAATTTTAATGAAATGCGCAAGCGCACTTGTCAAAATAAAGGATTCTTTCATTTTAAACGTCTCACTGAGTCTGGTTTTGACCTTTTAAAGCGTGGTCAAAAGATTTCAACTTTATATAAATAAGTAATGCATAGTAAGCATCAATCTTTTATTAACCTATAATTCCACAATGATAAAACTATAACAAACCACAATGTATAAAGATATATTTTTAAATTAACGGGTCGATATTAATTAACGGGTCGATAGCCGTAATAGTTAGGCGGCGGACTATCGATGTGGTGGGACGATAGGAGCCGGGTTTCAATTATCCGTATAAACGGTGACATTTTTCTTGGAGAAACGATTCGGTGTCGGAAGCAAAGTGATTAACAGCGCGAAATTATAAACGGCGATATAATGCCGTCACAAAACCATTTCAACAAAATTATATACGCACGAAAACTACAGCGCGAAAGATGCAGCGTCACAAGCAATATAGCTTACGAAGTCACTGCAACTAAACACCCACCACACACATAAAAAAACATTTAAATTCTTACTTCCGCATCAAGATCTAGAAATCGATGTATTTTATAAATGTCATTACTATTTTAACGATTTGCGCACGACACTTAAATACCATTTAAAACGTTATAATGACACGTTATAAACGAAGCAGTACGTCAATTACAACATACACATGCTCCAATAAGAAATGTGCCAGTTAGCCAGTAACAAATGCCGCCAGATCAGGTGTATTTTTTGCAATAACTGCAAGTACCGGATGATCCTGAAAGGCAAACTTGACCAAAAGGGAGGCCTATTCTACCCCATACCGTTTTAATCCTCCCAATCAGCTTGCACACAGACAAAGAAGTCCGCAACCGGGTCAAAAGTTAATTGACTTACTCCGGGATTTTCTAATCGATCGACTCCAAAGTATGTCCGCCTGTCTCTATCCGTTTTTGGACAGTCAGCAGTCCTCAAGGAGATGGACTAGCATTTATTCCGCACTCGCAGAGTTTACTAGGCCCATACGATGCATATGTTTATTCCTCTGCCTCTGCTCCTAAAAACTACCTCATGAAGTCTTTTCTCATTTGGAGGGATCCCGAAAGTTTTACAATGCCTCCCACCGGCAAGTGCATTGCAGTAGGAGCATTGCCAAGCAGCAAGTTCAGATCTGACAAAAGCTTTGATAGTTGTTTGCTGCCACCCATCTCGGCGTAACGATGTGCAATGTTTCGACAGTTTTTCTAGCTGCTAATGACAGTCAAGTTTAAGGGTAGCCTATATGCTACGAAGATGTTTGGAAAATTTCGACTACTTTTGAAGTTTGATTTTGGTTTTTAATTTTTCTGACAAAGTTTAGCAATACATTTAAAATGAATACCACATTTTAAAGCTATTTCTTTAGGCTCTATGTAAGATTAATATTAGCCTTCTATTTCAACAACAGACCTTTTTCAGTATTGAAAATAAGTGAATGCGTTAATTATAGTATATTTTAAAAAATTCTAACAATAAACAATTCTTACTGAACTATTAAAGCTAACCAATAAAAAGTTACCACACACTTAATTCTGCAAAATAGTAATTTGAAATATTTGATGTTTTTTGTTTAAAATTTGGCATCCTGGTGTTCAAAAATTTCGGACTGTTTTGAATAAAGTTGGCATCATCCTGGCTATAGTTTAAGTTTAAATTTTGAACATTTTCATCTTTATTCAATTTGCCTTTAAAGTAAGCCCACATGAAATAGCATAAGTCACGACATTGGTGTTTCTTTTTTGTTATTATAAGCATTCTGTCTACTTGTTGTCGTGTAATATCTTGTGCCATGTTGAGCTAATTGAGGACCTTTCAGGTTTGAACACAACATCAGATATGTCAAGTGAATCTAAGATCAAATTCATATCATCTGCATATAAACCTACTTGTTGCGCTTGAACTAAATTACCAGGAAGATCACCGATATAAATTAGAAACAGTGTGAGGCTCAAAACTGAGCCTTGAAGTACCCCAATATAAACATCAAGAAAAGAAAATTGATAATTATGTAACTATTGAAACGGTCTATTTTCTATTTTCAAGATAAGATGTAAATCAATTTAAAGCGACTCCATTTATTCTATAATATTGCAACTTATACAACAGAATATTGTGGTTGACAAGATCAAATGCTTTTGACAAATCGATAAATATTCTTAAACAATGTTATAATGTTAATATCTATAAAAAAGGTAGTGTTTGTAGATTTATTTGAGCAAAATCCATATTGATTGAAAGAGCAAATTAAAGGTTTTCAAATGTTGCTGAATGCTGAATGAAAGTATTTCGATAATTGTTATCCCAGCTTTGCCCTTAGGACTTACAATATTTACTAGCGTTCAGTTGGCTCTTGCTTAAATTAACTATTACTTTTTTTATTAAATATTGAGTATTTTATACATAGTAGAGTTCTATATATAGTGACGCATCCTTACCAAAAAATTCATTGGCAGTATTGTAACAATATCACTAAGCAACACGTATTTTTGGAACAAAAATTGCTTGCGTAAATTTGTTACTTTTATGGAGCTATCAATTCAGCCAATCATAATAAAATACCCAGCTTCCATTCGTTTTAAAAAAAAATCATCTTTAAATTCCGTTAACTATTCTCATGAGATTGTTATCTTAATTAAACCGGTAAGCGGAATACAACAGACGTAGCATTATTAACTCTCTCGAACTCTAATTTACAAAATTCAACTTCAATTACATTTACATTCACACATAACCGATACGCCGGTAGCTTTACGTCCTTTCTTTTTAGCAAAAGCGTGGTATACAAAGAAACAGAAACAAGTGACGTGTGTAATTTATGTACGCGGCCGTCTTGCACTTGTGTCGAAAATTAAAGCACCTTGCGCCATAAAGGAGGCGATCGAAGTCAGCCGACACAGAACCTTTATTATACCTATGTATGTATACATATATACATATTGATCCGGCACTCTTTTTCTTATGAATTTTAATGAATATTTACACATGTCTTCGCACGCCCAACTGACTGGGATCGGTCTTTTCTATAATAGCGAACACTCCCTAGATAGATAGGTAGACAACAACGAACCTGTGCAATAGCATTTCTACTAGCCGTTGTTGTTGCCGTTATCTATAAGATCTCTTTCTAATTCTATTATTATCTGTTGCACTTTAAAGTCTCTGTGCAGTATAATAATGGACTACATTGGAAATCTTTGAACGATTCTCGTAAATATATTTAGCGTAATCGCCTTGTCATAGCGTTATGTATCTAGCTGGTTTCATTGTCTCATTATCCGTACAACATTATTTATTGTTCTTTAGTTAACGATTGACACGAGGTGATAAATTTACGTTGACATTTCTTGTAATAATAGCCACACATATAAAGAAATGTATTCAGAATTGATGCGAAATTCATCTGGAATGTTTCCCTCCTTTCAACACTCATATCTCTTTAATTAGCAGGAAAGAAATCCAAATGTGACTGCAAAAATTGAACTTTGAGTGGCAGTTTTCCAGCAAATTAATTTCGATATCTTGTCTACACGCATTTTTACAAGAAGTCCATGCTACAACCTTCAAATTATTCATCGTCCCGTTCAAAATTTTCGTCTGTAAAATGCTTCCTAATTTGTGGACAAAAAAATATTTCTTTACGAACTTTTACACCAAACTACCATGGAAATGGATCCCTTAAATTTTTAAAACAGTTTTCTTTTTTCTAGTGCTTCTACAAACTGTTTAATCCATCTTAATTTAGTGTGCAAACGGCTCAAATTTTATATTATATGTTATAGGAAGAATGATAGTCCAAGCAGATGCTATTGTCTTTGGTAATATTGCTAAACTGCTCGCGTATCCTACAGACACAAAAAGCGACAATATTTTGTATACCTTCCTTGCAGCACAAGTAAAAAGTAATAACCTTAAAGTCACCACAGATTTGCCAAAGATGACTTGAATATTGAATGAGATTTAGAACAGTTTGCATAATGCCATCCATTTCTTTTGTGTTTGTAGAATGAAGCAATGGAATTGATGGTCTCGAGTTACCATTTTAAAGTAAAACAACTTTGAGACTTGTTTTTGACTAATCGATCAACAATCGCCATTCTGCAGAGTTATATTTAATATTCATTTACATCAGTAGAGTAACAGAAATTTCTTTCAACATTGTGGAATACTCTTTTAATCGAAATTACAAAATTTGTGATTTTTGTTTGGTTAAACCCAAATTCCAAAAAACATAATAAAACCCAACCACGATGATCTGATTGAGTAATGATATGTAGTTCGTTAGAAGGAACATCATCACGTCAGATGGTTTGAAAATAACGTATTCAAAACATCGTCTATATCTTGTCGCAATCTTGTCCATGGAGTTTGCAAAAGAATTTGAATGCATTGGGGTTGGTAACTCATAGTCAGCTCTTTTCAATAGTATGTTTAAAAATAGAACATCTGGATACGTTACCTAATGTTTATTCTTGTTTTAAAACCGTTCAATTTTTACAAGACAGATGTAAGAATCCGTGACGTGATTAGTTGATTCACACCAAATCATCGGCCAACAGGACTTCAGAGGAATTCTTGTTTGTCTTCCAATGAGTTAATTTCGATGCGATTTTCTAACATATAATACACAAACATAACAAAAACTGTCCGGAACATTTTTACAACCTCTTGCATAGTTTTCAGAACTTGTTAAAACACTGCTTCAAACTTTTCTAACTAAGTGACAGTTCAGTTGCACTTTACTTGTCTCTTGTTAAACCGAGTCAACAACTAAATAACCTTTATATCTGCACGTATCACAATGACTATTTTATTAAAATTTTCTACTTCTCTCTGGAATGAGTGACGTCGTATCCTTTGTAGTTGCGACCGTTCTTCGCGGAATAGAGGCAAACATGCCAGAAATATTACGATACTTTTTTAATTTAACAGTTATAATAATCGATTTGTGCAAATAAATCGTGTAGATCAACACAACTGCAAGATTTGTAGGTGGGTATTGAAGCTGTAAGTATGCATCATAAAACAAAATATATATAAAAGTTATAATCACCTTCACTGCCCTCTGTGGTTGTTTTTCCAATTTATTAATAATTTAATGGGTAAAGGAAGCCGCAGAAATTTTTTCATGTATTAGTGAAAAAATAAATATTATGAATCATTAAAATTTCTCAAATCACAATCGATTATACAACAATACAACAGTATCACTTGTCACCTACGCATTTTCTATTTATCTCTTTGAAAAAAAAAATTATGAGTCAACAGGATGTTACAGAGAGATACTTGACATTACTGGTATGTGCGTCTATATCCATTGCATGCCGTGGCATATGGTGTGGTAGAATTATAAGTGTAAACCTGCCAACATGATGCTATGCTAAACAAGTAGGCGAAATTATAAATATTTTCCTATACTTTTATTATATAAGAAGATAAAATGGCTTGAGTTAATTGCACTGTAGTGTTATTTTGCGGCGCAGGCAGGCAAGACATAATTGACACTGTAAACAATTAAAACAATATGTACATTGTGCGTCACAGAGGAAGCCGTGTTTACAATACAAGCGTGTACGTATGTACGTGTATTGCAAGCACACAAAGCTGAGTAAATTTTGAAATACTCTCCGCTAGCTGTGTACGCGTCAATTAATTAATCAGCTGTATATAAGCTTACCTGGCGTGTGTCTTCAAATACCCAGCTAACACAATAATAGCAATGATTTATGAACATACATAAACAAAATATTTCTATTTGAGTTATTTTTATCTAATATAAGATGATAGCGGATAGAAAAAGAAACAGTTAGATAATGCAAAATAAATAAATCTGGTCTTTATTCAGCTGAAAAATAATATCTAGAGCTTTCAGAGAAAGTTATTTCACAAAAAGATGTAGGAAAAGAAGTAACGTCGAACATCATCAGTGATGACAAATCAAGGTTTCCAATTTATTCATCTAGGACTAATCAATCAATGTCAAATCAATGCAAGTAATTAACGATTAAAGATACGATTCCCTCCCAGTTGGTACTGACAGTAGAACTGTGCAATTAGCACCTTCTGTACAAGGTACTACCTCCTGTAAAACTACTTTCCCTTTGTTGGCCTTCTGAACAACTTTCAGGTTCCGTTTTTTTGGACATTCCTTGGTCTAAGATGCTTCTTCAATTATTGGAATCTAAGATTTTTCTCAACTTATTCTTCTAGTTTAATTGGTGCATTTGCAATACATTCAGTTTAGGTGCTGGTCTAGTTGTTGGTTGTGATATATGAGTTATTATCTCAATTTCTTCTGGATTAGAAGTTTGAGATTCAGACAATTTTTTAGTTGGACTTTCATACGGTGATTCTGGTAATTCAGCTGGACTTTCAGGTGTCTGTCTCGTGGATCCTCATTTGTTCAGAACATGTTCTGAAGGCACAACTAACATTTCTTGTGAAGATTTAGGTACTTCTTCGAATGATTCTTCTGATATTACCGGTTCAATTGAAACTTGCTCCAACTCAACAACAGCTTTCCACATTTCCGATGGTGATTCTGAAAACTCAAAGCCATTTCTACTGGCATTTTCGATTGTATCGGTATATCTGGTTCTTGCGATGTCTCTGTCTCTTCTTTTGTTGCTATTATCGGTATTACTGCTTCTGATATTGCGGTCAATGTTTCATTTGTGAGTTCTTCAATAGCTGACAATCAAATCTAGCGTTATGCCAACCTACACTATCAGTGAGCTGCAGGGAAAACGATAGTTGCTCAAAAAAGGCTCAACCCCCACTAGCACCAACAGATAATGTCAAGTTGATGTTGAAGGCAGTGGGTGATCCGCATAGATTGCAAAATAAACACCACACGCCCTCTAGGATGTCACTCATGAATATCAAAATTACTGTAGATGTCAATAATGAACCCTAGGTAGCTGGATAGGGAGATAAGTTTGAAACAAGACAGCACATTGTCATAATGGACGAAAAAATTATAATTTTATAACAAATGATAATTTTAAAAATTAGACTTAGGTTGGTTATACCATTTCAACCATTCAAGTCGATTGAAGGACCCCCGCAAAGAGCTTTTTCTTCACCCATTAACTGCCAAATACATATTTTTAACATTCTTATTGATACTCATTGGGGAGTTCAGTTGCAAAACTGTTCAAATTGCATCAGACAGGAGAATATCCAATATGTAGTCCTATGTGATGTTCTTTAACCTGCCCGAGGATATTTGTAACATATTCTTTGTTTTCTGTCACAAATCCTTTCCAATATATTCAATTGAATCAAATCTAACACCTACAGGTACACAATCTTTTCTTGCCGAGCTTGAACTGGCAAAATTAGGTTTGAACAATAACTCTTCTTTCATATATGTCCTGAATGAAAATCCCATTCGAAACGCTTAAATTGAGTGTGATACTTTTGGATATCTTTTGGAATCGATTATTGTTATTGAATCAAAATTTCGACTGTGTTTTCATATTAATTTGACAAGGTATAACATTTTTTTTCTCTTCTTCAAAGCTATAAAAGTCTATGGAAATTTTAAGGTGCATCTTTGGGTATACATATTGGATGGTATCCGCCATTACAAATTCATAGCTGCACATTACAAACCGACTTCTAAGAGGTATTCTAAAATCATTCAATTGCATCGATATATGCAACACATGCATAAAATAGCAAATTGCATTTCCTGTTTAAACACCAATACACAATTGTTCAGATCAATTCAAAATCATGAAACCCCACATACAGACTTCCGTATACTCGTAATCTACGTAACAGCTTTATGTCCTAACTAACAATAAAATCGCGTATTAAACAGCATAATGTGATACTACTTTGATATTTTTCAATTCAACAAACTCGTTCTACTGTGATAGATTTAAATGCTTCATCGTTTAAGGCGAGTCCGGCTCATATGACTGAAAAACCGGTACGCTGATTTACATCAAAAAAGGACTTCGGGCGTACGTAAACGGCAAAATTAACATCTCTATCCGGACTTGAGCGTACTTAAAATCTCAATGAGAAACCAGTGGGTACAAAACACTACTTTCAACAAGCTGACATAATCAAAATCATAAGCGGTTACAGTTAAGGTGATAGTAATGCTTTTAGAGTATATTATTTCAAGCCGCTTGTATTACAGGCTTCTTGATCACTTGGAACTAAATAATCCATTTCTACTTTCCGTCTACTTTTCATATTTCTGCCGTAGTATAAGTCACGATACATATGAATTATAGCCGTAAAACGTAACATTTGCGGGAACCTATAGCAGTAGCTGCAATTTCGCAACTGAAGTTGCGATTTAAACAATTTTAAACTAAAAAATGAACTTATTTTTCAATTTAAATAAATATAATAGAATGGAATAATATAGTTTTCCTTATATTTTGGAAATATATGCGTTATTTTAAAGGGGGAGGGGAAGGGGTGTTTCTGCTACAGTACTTAGAATTAGTGAATTATATATACATACAAGCTGTCCTAAATTTAATTATCTTAGTACAACTTCAGTCCATTCAAATTTACTTTTCTCAAATGCAATGGGAATGTTTTTTTCAATATTCTGAAGCACAATTACAATTTGCATGGAACTGTATCACATTCCCTGTACCAATCTATGATAATTTTCTTTCTTGCAAACTAAGAGTAGTCTTAAAAGAATATGGTTGTATTTAAAAGTCTAAGCTCTAAGACGGTCAATCCTTTCTATGACCCGGACAGCCTTGCCTGTAATCCTGATGTTAAGGCTGAAATTCTCCTCAGTTACTTCCAGTAGTTGCATGATATAGACTCGGATGATGATTCTAACGAGGATATCGATGACTAGGTTGATAAAATCATAACCAACCTCCCTCACCGAAAGGGTGAAGTTCTTCGTGAGACAGGCATTTCCAAACAAAGAAAGAACTTCATCAACAGTACTGAGAAGATCCCTAACACCGCTCTTGTCAGACTACCTGTGAGCGTTCTCGATGTGCTGGTCAAAATGATACATTTTTCCAAAATCTGGAAGCACGGCCATTGCCAATAGCGCGTAGGATCCTCTCTTTCTCCAGATCTATCGACACATTTCCTCATTTTCTGGAATCTATTGAAAATCGTTGAATCCGTTGTCCGTAACCGTCCTCATGTAAAGCTCCTCGTCCATAACATCTTACAGGACAAGCAATTTGGTTGTCAGCCGATTTTCAACTCTTTAAAGTCACTGAGACGATGAGAAATGCCTTTGAAACGAACGAGTCATGCGTGCGGTGTCGCTGGACATTGTCCGTGCATTTGAGATGGTGTGGTATCAGGGCCTGGCACACAAGACGGTTGTTGCAGAGTTAAACACTGAACTGGTCTAAATTATCTGGTTATATCTTCAGAACCAGATCTTCGTGGTTAAAGTCATCTGTCTCCTCTTCCAAGATTGTCTCCGCACATCATCTAGAAGCAATACACTCATCTGCTGCCGTCTGCAAAGAGGCCTCTATGCAATAGTTTGCTGGGCTTCTAAATGGAGACCAAAAATTAAGGAGAGAAAGTGCATTTCGTTTTGTGTCACAAAGAGCCTTAGACCACTCCACAACACCCTCGTGGTTGAAAATGTCCATGTACCGTAGAGCCCTTATGCTTTCTGACAATCGATAGCGAGATCGATCATTTCTGCGTCTTTTTGATACAAAAGGTCGCTGTTACTTAAAATCAAAGTTATGATTGTTTATGTCTACCACAGACCCAGCCTCACCTGCGATGCTCTCACGACTCGACAGCTCAGAAAATGAGAACCATCTACTAGCATGACCCTAGAGGGACTAGAGAGCAGGGCAAATTGTTAAAGACGTTCACAATTTAAAGAACAATTACATTAAGAGAGGAACATTAACAAAGCGAAAAAGATATGGTAAATTAGCGCTAGCATCAAAGAAGCACAGACGTAAAAACCAAACAAATTTAAGGAGAAACACACAGAATAAATTATCGCAGAGAGACATCAGCCAATTAACAGGTAGTACTGGCCCATAGATTCTGAAAATCAATGAAGGTTTATCACACATAGAAGGACAACTATTAATGTAAAAAAGAAGATCTGTTGCCATCGCTTCTGATTGTAAAAGTACGAGAAATAAGTTCAATACTCACTGACTAATATGGAAGAAGAAAGTAAAGCAGTTGCAAAATAATAAAAATAATTCAATTCTTCGAAACATAACATTCAAATCAGATATCAAATATATAATCCTCAAGAAGAGAAGTTTACTTTTCAGTATGAGGAAGTATTTGAATCCTGAGGTCATGATGAATGTTTCACTGAAGAAGTGTTCTCTGCACACTCTAAACAGTCAGTATCGAAAGGCATACACCGAAGCAAAAGAACAGTCAGAAAAATGCTCTTAAACGAGATGATGGTCTTCTGATGTCCAGAAAGCAAATATTATTGTTTCTTCAGATAGTTATGCTTCTACAATATCAAATGGACCTGTAAGATTCCGATAAAAGTCGGTAACATCAGCATTGCGGTATTTAATGTTATCGATTTTTATCTGTGGTCATTTTACAAACTTTTATTACATGCCTGGAAGAGGAGTGGAAAAGAGTGTACGACTTTGAGAAACTATGTTTCAGAACGTTAGCTCTAACTTAACTGAAATCAGTCCTCGGATATAATAATATATCGTCTGACGCAACCTTGCAAATTCTTAACAAAACATAACGACTAATTATATTGTATCTCATTAACATATGAGGTATTTGTTAATATTTTTGATATTTTAATAATCTGTTGCATAATGCAAATTATAAACAAATTTCAAGCTATTGTGATTTTTTGTTTTAATATGTTAATCAGGACAAATAATAAATAAAAAATCTTAACTAGATAGTTTCACACTATACTGACCTTAACAATCTAATAACATAATAGCAAATATCAAAGAACATTTGTTTGATATTACAAATTAGACAAGATACTAAGGCTTAATCCTTTATATCCTTTAAATACAAAATTCTACAATAAAGTTTTAATTAAAATAAAAATAATCGGGTCGATGGCCGCAGTGGTTAGGCGGCTGACTATTGTTGTGAGAGAACGATAGGCGCCGGGGTTCAATTCTCTGGAGGGACGGTGATATTCTTTCAGAGAATTTAATCCCGGATCGACTTGCCATTCGCTGTTGGGAGCAGAGTGATTAACAGCGCGGCATCATAAGAGGCGATATGATGCTGTCACAAAGCCAATTGAACACAACATACACACACAAAAACTACACTGCGAGAGTTGCAGTGATAGCCAGACAAGCGATACAGTTTACGGAGTCACTGCAACTAAGCACCCACCACATAAAAAAAAATTACTATTACAATTAAATCGTAGCGCAATTTAATTCCGCTATAAGTAATACCGATACACCAGATGTTTCCTAAGAACAATATAATCCATCCTTTCCTGACAATTAGTGGGTGCATTGTTGATATTGAGGATTATCCGCATTGGGAATTTATTTATTCTGTTTGTTATGCGTCTGATCTATGAACCAGTCCTGGTTATCTTTGTCTTAGAGTTTATCTTGATTGACTGTCCAGCCACTGACGACATCCGAGCACTTGATTTACGTCTCACAATGGCTTTGTCATGTCACTTGTCAGCGAATAGAATTCATCCGTGTATCTTAACTTATGTGTACGACCGAGTATATGTCGTTATCGGATTACGGTAAGCCTCAATTAATTAGAGATTTTTGTTTATTATAACCAGTTAGCATATTGAATTAGATTACAGGTGTAATTTATTCATTTATTATTGTATACCGCTTTAACCAAACAAATGTAAATTAATACAATTTTTTTTGGGATTAATATCTGCTTAGATATTTGAGCAATATTTGTCATCATTACCTAGGAAGCCAACAAGTTATTCATCAATCAATTACATTGGTATCTCAGCAGAGGCACGGCTCAAAATTGTTATGAATTAAATATAGTAGACTTATAGTATAATTTCTGAATATTTCTCACGCATCTTGAATAGGAGCAATTAAAAACAATATTGTGAGTAATATTTCAATATTTTATATTCACTGTAATATACATATAAGAAGATTTAATATGTAATTATACTGAAATATAGCAATGTAAGTCTCTAAAATGTGATGAGGAGTGAAGGTAGCTCCCGTTGAGATACAACCTTAAATTATAATAACTGTCTTTCGCACTCATAATTTAATTTTAATAGCTTTCTCTATCGAAGATTTATATTGTACATATGTGTAACCATAGAAATTGGATTATGTACACGCTTAAAAATCAATAACTGATATCGCGTTCCGAATTTCCATGAACTAAAATTGAAATCGTGAGATGACACCTGACGGTGATCTCTTGTTAGTATTAACTAATTTACAGATTGTTCCAGTACTCATTTTCCGTCAATCAATGCATTGAAAATCAACTCACAAACAGTTATGTAACCATCAATCGAAACGGAAAAAAAGCCTCCTAGATGCAACACCTAACATCAATCACGATAGCATGAAATTACATTCAGATACTACAGTCAAGAAAATGTCCAAAACTAATGATTAATTACTTCATCTATAACATTTTAATCTCATAGATCATTTACGCTCAGTTTGTTAAGTTGATGAGAAACTTTTAATATAATGTACTTTGTTATGTATTACATAAATATGATTATTTCCTTATATTAGCAATTCAAATATAAAATTGCATAAAATTATACAGTCCTTTTTTTATAAAAATTGGAAAAATTTTCTTATCATGTACAAATTCGGCCGTCGCATTTTGAGCATTGCAAAAATGATTTTTTATGTAACATTTACAACATTGAATGTCATATCCGGCAAACGAATTTTTAATCTGGGAAAGCCTTCTTCGTATTTTATCTCTTATATCGATATTAGCTGTGTTTTCTTTTCGATTTCAGTCCAGTGCTATAAGGAGCTACAAATATGTCAGCTGAGTCACTCCTTCTGATATGTCGATTATATTGATATCAATATAATCTGTTAATGTAGTCTTCAGGCTTTCACGGCCGCTGTTGATTGCTGCTCTTCGGTTCTCGAAGAAAGGTTGTGGTTAACCACAACCTTTCTTCTACACGGCAGAGAACCCGAGAACCGAAGAGCAGCCATCAATATAATCTGTGGACAAATTAGGTCAAGTTATTATTTTCTTTCCTGATTGTACCATATGACGGTACTCAACGGATAAGCATCCATGAACGAACTAGCAAGTAGCAATGACAAATTTTTGTTTTTAGGTACAATGTGCATCTATTCCTAGGATCGCACTCTCTTCTACTTTGTAACGCGAACTTTTTGCCTTGGAAAAACAGGAAAGCTTTGTAGATACAGTTCAAAATATGTTTAGAAGTCATTGTTTATTATACATGTAAATTAGATTATTGTTAAACAAATTAAGAAGTCTATTGCTATATTCAGCCATGACTTTCAGTGCTAACACACAATTCATATACCTTCCGTTTGCATGATATGCATCTAATATATTCTTCTCCCACCAATCCGTTTCTGCTAAGCTAATACTATGACTGTCCATAAAAACATGACCCTCTTCGTCCTTTCAAAGCTTAGCAAATGTTAGGAAATGCCTTAAAAAAGAAGGAAGACAGGTATTCTGATCTGATCACCCAGAGGCAGAAGCAAAGATGGAGTAGAGTTTTCAGTGGGATTAATTGCTGCTAAATATGGTCGACAACATCAAAAGGGGAAAACTTATAGAAATAATAAAAGAACTCTAAGTGCCAGCCAAATTAAAAAGGCTAATCGTAATGACATTAAAAGAAACAAGAGTGTCCATTAAAACAGAGAAGGGTGAGACAAAGGAGTTTGTAACGAATAAGGGTGTCAGGCGACTCGCTGTCTGCGATATTAGAACATGTGACAAAAAGAATAAATAAAGGGACATTAAGAACAAGGAGAAATCAAATAGTGGCATACGCGGATGATATAGGGGTCATAGCGAAAAGGAGAGAAATTATGAGCAGAATATTACAAGAAATAATCAAAGAAGGGGAAAAGGTAGGACTAAAATCAATGAAAATAAAACCAAGTTGATGAGAGTTGGGGGAAAGCATAAAGAAGATAAAAGTATTAAGATGGGAAACTTTAAATTTGATGAGGTTGATAAATTTAGATACTTGGGAATCATGATATCAAATGATGGAAGTAGAGATCTGGAAATAAAAGAAAAAATGATGGCAGCAAATAGAGCCTTTTATGCTAATAAGAACTTGTTAAAAAATAAGAATATTAATAAAAAGACTAAAATAAAGATATATATCACTTTAATTAGGCCAGTGATAATGTATGCAGCAGAAACGATGACAATGTCCAAGAAGGATGAGGAAAATCTAAGAATACTAGAGATGAAAATATTAAGAACGATAATGGGGCCAGTTAAGATAGCAGAGAATGATGAGCTGCAGCAAGAAATTAATGGTGATGATATTGTGAAAAGAATTAAAAGGCAAAGAATAAAATGGTTGGGACATATATGGAGGGCAGAAGAGGGAACCATAACTAAGATGTTATTGGACTGGAGACCTAGTGGAAAGAGGAGAAGGGGCAGACCAAGATCCAAATGGTGAGATGAGGTAGTAGAAGATTTAAAAAAAGCAGGCGGCAGCAGGGGCGTTAATCCATTATATATATAATATGGTCACAGGACTTCCACCCACTCGTAAAGTAAAACTTCCAATCTGTCTGGCATCTTGTAGTGCATCAATTTAAATTGGAGTTTTTGAGTGAACTGTTGATAATCCAGTTTCGTTGCAATTCTTCAGGAGGTGTTGGAGCATCTCTTCGTTGTATTGCTTCTTTATTTTCATAGCGATTTTGTCATCATCCGATCTTTCATCCGAAATTTTTTCC
This sequence comes from Holotrichia oblita, assembly GCA_023690525.1. NCBI lineage: Eukaryota > Metazoa > Arthropoda > Insecta > Coleoptera > Scarabaeidae > Holotrichia > Holotrichia oblita. The sequence continues at coordinate 159,762,776 of CM043017.1, read as the reverse complement.
TTACATTTTTTTTATTAAACGGTAGTTTATTCTGGCCACTTTTGTAATATAGGTATTGTAGTAAAATAATTTTCTTCTTGTTCAGAGAACACTCGTTTAAGAGGCATACAGGGTACGTACCAAAAGACTTTTAACTTTGGGAAACTTTGCTTACCACTACGCACCACTTTCACTGCAAAAACCAGGCAATTTTTACAATGAACGTCTACGATTGGGATCTGGAGTACAATGACGGTTAAATTGAGACAAAGTTGCGTATTTTGAAGATGAAAAATAATCTGTTATAAACGTTCTTCTACAATTCGTGGCTTTTGTATTTCTGAAAATTGAGAAAACAGAACGTGTTGGAATTACAACAAAATTAATATAAGTAATCGATGGCTTTAGCCGTTACTTTGTGACACATACTGTAATATAAAATAAAATACTCCTCATACTTTATTAAACCACTTTATTTAATATTGTTGATTGTAGTTTTAACCTTTTTAGATCCCTGTAGCGCTTCTTCACTTTTTTGAGGCTTAATTTCCAAGTGGTCGGCCCTTCAAGCTGAGACTGGTCGGATTTGTTAGAAACAAATGTAGAATGCATTAGTGTTAAAATAAAATACAACAATACTTTCACTTTGTTAAATCGATTTATTTTAATACATACTATTAACTGCAGTTTCAACCATTTTAGGTCATTTTCAAAGCTAAAGCGAATTATTATTAATACATACCGTGCGAGCAAGTTGAACTGAAGAAGGTTGGTTGCACCAAAATCCCTGCTTTGATACTTTTTCTTGATCGAACGTTTAAGACCTGTCTAGTCACTCCTGCTACTGTTTATTTTGACAACTGTCATCCGTCATTTATCGTGTTTCGTTAGATCTCGAATCTTTTGCTTCAAGTGTATAGTTCTGTTTAAGTATACTAACTGTCTTTCTTAAGACAAATATGCTGATATGCCGTTCATTATTGAACAAGACACCTTCATTCTGATGGCCTATTTTCGTAGTGGTGTTCAAGATGAGGATGGGCAATGGATCTATTCCAATTAATCTTGTATAGCTCAATTCACTACCCAGTTCCCTGACGTGCCTATTATGTATGAAACTTCTGTTCAGCATCGCAGTAGATTAAATAACTTATCTACAGGAGTATCTTGATAACAGATTAATAAGTAGAGGAATATGGCCACCGCACTCACACGATTTGACACCATTGGACTTTTTCTTGTTTGCATACTTGAAGCAAAACGTTTTTCAACAAAGATTGCACAATATAGACGAGCTAAAAAATGCAATCTCTCAAGCGATTAATAGCATAAGCATCGATACATTACAGAAGATATTTGAAAACATTAAACAACGTGTACAGCTGTGTACTGAGAATGATGGGGGTCATTTTGAACATTTTTTATGGTGTCAACCACAGTACACTAA
>CM043017.1:159656183-159760850 GCA_023690525.1 Holotrichia oblita | reverse complement strand
AGAAAATCCTACCTTTTAGTGATTGTTGAAGTTGCCTTTGTTTTATCAAAAATTAATAGAATAGAATAGAAAGCTGGTCACCTCCCTATAGATTCAGGGAAATGTTTACAATCACCTTTAATATTTACAATCAAATTTATTCTTGAGTTTTCAGGAATATGACTTGGAGGTATCCGTAGATATTTCTCCGTGCTTCTACTTTTGATTTTCTTTTCTTTTTCTTCTATGTATAGGTTAATTGTGTCCTCCGTTTCTTGCTGTGTGACTGAGGCCATCTCGGCTTCACAGCTGACTTGGTAAGCCTATCTGCTTTAGAAAGTTTAGAATTGCGTTGTGCTGCACTCGGAGAGGATATGTATATAAGTTCATCTTCCTCCTCAGAGAAACGGTATTCTTTTGTCTCTGCTAGCCCCAATTGTTCTCATATGCCTTCGGAACCAACAGTGACTTGACAGAATTCCTAGACAGTAAGCGAAACCTGGTTGTAGGTGTGGTCTCAGACTTGTTTTCGCTTGTTTCATTCGATATTGATCAAACCAGTGCTTAATTTTGTTTTGATCAGCTTATTTTTTTTTAGTTTCTCTAGTATTGTAGCACCACCCAGGAATGATCTCGTAGGTTCAGGCCCCAAAAGAGGTGCTTTCTCATTTCTTTCTATTCCGGTGCATGACGAAGTCCATGGTTAAAAATGCTTTATTAAAAAGTAACGAGTTAATTCACTTGGTCGTGGAAGTCTTCGTAATGAAATTACGTCAACATATTCTGATTAATTTTCCGATTATATTTGAAGGTATTCGATACAAAATAAGTTACGGTACAGACGTCAAAGCGATATCTTTATGAAGAAAAAATCCACTTAAACCATTCTGTATATAAATGTTTCGGTCTACGAAACTGTACATGCAACATAGAACCAGTGTTTATTTTTTTCATTAGTAATTTACGTCATAATCCTCCGTAAAATTAAGCTTATTATACATGCGTGTTATACAGGCATAGAATAAAACTCAACTTTCCACTAAATCATTCAGTCTAAAATTTAAGACTTAAATGCATGTAATTATTCATGTTAAAGAAATTACGGTACGTAAGACTTAATTTTTTATGGTTAAGAATTACTAATTTCCCAATTACAGAGGCTCCAACACCTGCTACTCCTGTGAAAAATATCACGTGTGTACTGAGTTGGTAAAGAAAGATGATTATTCTCTATAATGTTCTATCAAACATTAATTACACTGTTGTAGTTTGAGGCACCTCATCACTATTGTACATCGATGCAGTCATAAATTTATTACAAAGAAAAAGAATGTTTATTACCCACCCATCCAGACGAAAAGATAACGTTTACGTCAAAATATTAATAATTACTCATCCGAATGAATTTCTCCGTTTCATTCCAGAAATTAATTATAGTGCTGCTATTAAATTATTAATAATTAATCTTCGGAATCTTGCTTCGCTGTGTGTTTAAAATAAGTATCGTGAGTGATACTTATTGCGTTACTTAAATATAATAATGAGGTTTAACGAAATTTCTATTTCCTCAGGCGGCTATTAATGGTTAAATGTGCAAATTTGACGCAGCTGATGTTTCATAACAAATCATTTGGAGGAAATAAATTCCCCGGCAATGATGCATACTGCAAAAATACTCTTGAAAATTTTGTTATGCAGAATAATAGTCGGTACCAACATGTTTAGTATATAAAGCAGGTTAAATTAAGGTATACAACTTCGCAATCCAACCTAATTTTATTTAAAGGTGAAAAACATTCTAGTATAAATTGGATTTTCACATACAGTATAATGACCATACTATTCGAATTTGTTTCTTCTCAATTTTAATGTCCGATTTATCACCTAATAACATAATTCTATGTTTATTTCTTAATTTGTGCTTAAACTTTGAAGACTGAACCCATTTATTTTGTATATCATAAATATTTGGCATTCTGCTAAAGTCACATTTCATTTTTTTTCAAACTCATTAAATTTACATAAAACAAGATTAAAACTAGTTCATTACGAATACGGATGTAATAAACGTACATGTATTGTGCTCAACATTCTGTTGTAAGAACCCATAAATCTGAAGAATAGTGCGTGTAAGTCATGTACGTATTTATAGCTTGTGTTCCTTTTCTTTTAAGATGTTGCTTACATAACTACATAAAAGACACTTGTTTCGACGTTGGAGGTACGAATAATACTCGTATTTCAAACACAAGTAAAACAAAATCTCATAAACTAATAGAATTAGATCATGGTAATGTCAAACAGATGGTAAACATTTAGAGTTGTTTGGGCGGATAGAAATCAGTACAGATGTATTCTCCTTTGTCACAACACATATGTATGTTAGATATCCTATTTACGTATATCACGATCCTTAAAAACATCTGTGGTGGAGATGCGAAATTCTTTCCTTCTGCAGCAAAACTGAACAGTAGTCCTCTGTTAAGAACCTACGGGAATTGTGTTTCAAGCTTTTGTAAAGTTTTCAAGGAAAATAATAGCTAAATGGTGCATCAAGATTTATTGCTGAATCCGAGGGCCTCACTTCAGATTTCTACCATCAACAAGGATCACCTAACCAGTACACATTTTTCTCGATAACGATAAAAAGAGATTATTGTAATCAGGATGTGGCTGCTTCATTATGTATAGAAAAAATCAGCATTTATTACTACTTATCTTACCAAACTGACCTCAGAGGGTGGTGGCCAATAAATGACAATGTTAAGATCTCTTTGGTTGAGATACAACAACAAATTAACCTTAGTAGTTTAAAGAGTAATGAACTTCCTTAATTGTCTTAGTTTCGAAATACTAGAGGAAGGTTTTCTGTTCAGTCTTCGACTGTTAAACATGATCTCTTACATCACTCGAATGTCTCTAACCCAATGCATCAAGATTCCAAAACTTTCGTTGTAGACCATCGGTAGTCCTGTTACCCTCACGTTCCAATTCGCCTGATACCCACATCAGTGTGCCAGCATGTCTTTAGAACAGCTCTGTAAGAGTAGGTACACAGTGGCAGGTTAGCTCAGACTCAAAAATACAAACCCCGGTGTTGTAATGCTGCTATACTATCCCAAAAAACTGTGTACCTTGGTAGCATCTTTTCAAACATTCCTGGGCATACAATTCAATAGCATATACACGTTGAACAATCTAGACAAGTGGGATTTTTCATAAAATAAGTTTAAAAGGAATTTCAACCCAAACATTTAGCTTCTGATAGTATTGCATGGATTGATTGTGGCGTCCATGAAGCGAGAAAGAGGATTAATCGGCGAACAAGACATCTCGGATAAAATTTTCTTCCCTGTCCCATTAATAATACTTATTGGTTCAGCTTTTGTATAAATAGACATCTTAAAGAAGTTTTCAAACCAAATTATGAACTGAATTATTTAAATACGAATCAGTTGAGGCTGACATATGACTGACATAAATCCTAACCACCCTCTCGCGACGCGTCCTTTGCATAGATGCTGGGTTGTGGAACTATTGCACATATTAATACAGGGTGTTTCATAATATATGCGTAGGACTTCAGAATGTGATAGCTTGTCCAAAAATTGGAAGAAAAGTTTCTATCAACTTACCTTCTAGAATGCACCATTTTCGAGATACAATTTAATTAAAACAATCGTTTATTGCAAATATCTCCGGAACCATTTATCGTAAAGAAAACAGCTTTTGTAAACATTTTCTACTCATAATAAGCTAAGTTGTGTGCGAGAAAAAGAATTTTTAAAGTCATAATTGGTGAAGATTTTGAAGGGGTGGTGGTTGTTTTTCTCCCAACTTCTACGCCACTGGAAAACTGTTAATTTGTTATTGGTTTTCTTTACGATAAACGGATCCGAAGATATTTGCAAAAAAACGATTTTTTTAATTAAATTTTAACACCACCCTGTATTTCGAAAATGGTGCATTTTAGAGGATAAATTGATAGAAACTTTTTCTCAAATTTTTTGACAAGCATATATCCTCCGCATATAATAAAACACCCTGTATATCAGCATGCCTAGAATCTGGGTTATTCAACATGTATTTCTGCTTAACAAATCGAGTTTGTGTCTAACACAATTGCGACCTTGCATCTTGGACTTGATTTTCTATTGTTTTTGACCACCATTTTAGTAACGCATAGGTTATCGTAGGTCACTACAGTCAAATACGTACAAGTATTATCTTGGATATCCACCAAAATATCCAAATACTTCACCCTCTCCTCCCTCCTCACCCCACCTTACTACCATGCTTTTCTGAATGGCACCATAACTAACACGAGCCGATATTTAGATTGTCATTTCTTCAGTATAACCTTGTACTGTGCCTTGGCAGTTTTGGTACTGTGGATTTTGTCTGCAATAAATGATGACAATTATTCTAATTTTGCGAGCATGATTTGATCCATTTAACGACAGTATAAGCAGGCTCAATATCAATGTTCTTTCAACTGACCTAAATGAGACACACTCGATGTCTTTTCAATTTTATTTTTGCAATGCATGGATTTTTTTATCAATTGATTTGAGGATAGTGGTATGATTTAAGCTCTGCGGCAGACCATTTACCAGTCTTTGGTATTAGCCCACTCTGACTTGTTCCAAAGTTGAAGAACGCAACAAGCTGAATCTGGCTCTAAATGTTTTGATACTACTGACAGAATTTTTCTAAACTCTCTTGGAGTAGGGTTGGAAATTTATTGAATGTCTTGGATCATATTTTCTCTAAAGACTAGTCTAAAGTTTATTTCAATAATTTTGGGCTTATTTAGTCATCAAGAACGATAGTAGGGAAAAAAATTGAAAAATGTAGTACAAGCTCAAGCCGAAACAAAGGAAGTTGATGATTACCAAGTATTATAAAATTTTCAAAATAGATATCTTAATAGTCTAAATTATCGGCTTACACAAACTTCATTTTCTCTCATTTCCGGTAAAAAATTGTCAATAATTCCTTCCCAAATATTAACGTTGTGTGTGAAACGACACTTGCATATAAATACAAAGTTTCTAATTCTAGTTTGAGTCGCATGAGACTGCGATCAGATCATGTTCACATTTTGTCAAAAAAAGCATAATACTCTAAAACCTGCATGACCATGTCGTCTTCTTTTTACTTACCTTGCAGTGTAGACAATCATTTATAAATTATTTTTTCCAAACTTTAAAAATATATTGGGTTGCAACAACCATATTTGAGAAGGCATTTACAAGAACAAAATTTGTTCGTAAAATATATAATTATAAGTGTTTTATAAGAGCTATCAAGCAAATACTCATATTAAAATTTTAAAGGTAATAGTTCCATTTAGTAAGTTTCCATAAATTGTAGATCGATAAGAGCACATGTTGAACCAACTTTCTATACCTAATGAAGAAGAGAAATACCATTGATATATAGAGTGAAGTTATGCAAATGAACACGAACACGAATGAAATTGCCTAGCTTGGACTGCATGCATGTTTTATATATAGTATTAGAGACGAAGATAGAGAAACGAAGCGCAGAAGGCCGTCAGAACGCCGTCCGCTAAGTAACAGTGAATCGCTGCAGGTCATCCTGTTTTGGGCACGCGTTCCATCCATTTTTATAAATTCCATATAAACTAAACAAGATTTACGTTACTACCACATCCATCCATTTACTTTATACAATATTATTTTTCGGTCATTAACTGCGACGTCTCTAATTGCTAAATTATTATATTTCACTACCTTATATGTCCGCTATATCGTCTGCAGTTTTTGCACTACTATTCGTGATCCTCTACCATAGCCGCATGCAAGCATACCATTTGCATATAAATTCTCAAGTCTAGTAGTCGGTACTCGCGATCCGATGGTAATTTATGTTAATTTGTAATTGTGTCGGCAACGCTGTAGGCGCACTACTTAAATTAAGAGAAAAAATACGTGAACTCGATCCGAGGGCTCACTTATAAACTTGCCGATAATCAGATTTGATATAGAGATGTTTATATTTTGACGGAAACACAATACATATTCTGACTTTTATGATCGCCTTCCTGAATTTAATGAGAGTCATATTTTAAGTTGCCCGAATTTAGCTGTTTATTTATCTACATAACCGTAAAAGGAGAACCACTAACTCTTATGATTTTAGGATGTGTTTGCATTAATTTTGTTGATTGCCTAAATTGGTACCATTTCAGTCATTCAACTTACCATTTGAATAAAATTATTCCATTTCCGTAATTAGAACATTTCTAGATCTTCTCAATATGCCGCACGTTGATTGTCTCTTGTTGTTAAAATACCTCCTTTACCACTTCTGCTTAGCTTGCCTTTTGCGACCGCATAAGCGATCCCGAAAGGCAAACTCTGCCGAAAGAGACCTATTCTCTCCCAAGCCGTTTTAGTCCTTCCAAACTAGGTTGCACCCGGACAGTTTTGCGAGCGTCCTATGGCAGTCAAGTACCACCTCGGAATCCAACCTGATAAAATTTCTACCGATCAGTTTACGTGCAGGCAGTCTAAAATGCCCACTGTGTAGATCAGGATCGCAATTATTTCTGCCTGGAAGATGAACTGGAACCTCCAAACTGAACCTGAAGACGGACGAGATTGTGTCCACCCTCACCATCTGTTCGATGTAGTTGAAGATGCTGGTATGGTCTTTCGTTTTACCGGAGAAACTCTTGCACCTACTACACTTTGCTCTATAGACCACAAGGGCTGCTTCTAACTAAGCCCAAGAATCGTCTGCCGCCTTAAATCGTCTTGCCTTACATCCTTATTTGTATTAAAAGTACTTGTCATTTGTTTTAACCGTATGAGCTTAATTCATATATTTAATTCTTTATGGGCTACCATTAATCGATTCCTTCCTACTATTTGTTTCATTACAGGTATGGTAATTATTCCTCAAAAAACCTCAAACAAAATCGCAATGATAATTCCCTACTTTTTTTCCATTATACGCACTTAATCTCTCTTAGATTACTATTACAGATTGGTATAATTATACCATTTTTCCATTTTGTGTATCGTTTATTTTGTCTATACTTCCCACACTGATTCCTCTTCATTGGCTTTCTTTATTCATTATTTTTAATGTAACTTTCTTGAACTCTGATTTCTATTTTATTTTTCTGTTTCTTTAATTTTTATCAGGATAAATGGTGATCATTATTTTATCATCTTGGTCTTGCGCTTGAATTAAATTTTTCTTAATTTGGTTGCTCTTCTTCAACCATCCGTCAGCCATAGGCACACTTTTTGACCATTAACTATTTTCAGTTGTTTTACTGACACTAACTTGCTTTAGCTAGTTACCCTTTGTTGCTTCATGGATGGCGTGCATCCATTCTACCCCTTCAGGTATTCTTTTTTTCCAATCTGGGCATTCAAACTTTTGTATTGGTGCATATAGATTTACAATGGATCTACTCAAATGTGTTTTCAACCTTACGTAAGCTGACATTCTGATTTCTAGGACTGTGAGCTAATTAATTGAGGACACGTGTTTTGGACGCCCATGAAGCTTCGAAACACATATCCCGAATTACTTAAATGTTGTGATTTTTGGTGTTGCTGGGTATTAACTATAATTTGATGTTGTCAACTGCTGTTCCTCCATCCAGTTTTCCAGTTGTTACTGTTTGCAACTGTAAAATTTTCAAAGGAGTTAACTCTCAGATAGCCATCTTTGATTTTGTTCCTCTGTGATTTCGAAATTTCGACTACATTTTATTTTCGTTTAATTTTCTTCGTGAATGTTCGAAACTTTTTTGACGAGGCACTGTAGTGTGGGTCGACTTAGGATCTCTCTTGAATTTATTAGAATTTAAGATCTAAAACGGCTAATGGTACTGGTTCAGGGATATACCCTCATAATGAGGGGTACAGCTACGCATTGGGGGAATATACCTTTGTGTTTCAGGCGGAAGTATATGCCATCCTCCAGTGCGCACACACAATGAATGTGAAAGCGGTGACCAACAGACGAGTTCACATCATATCTGATAGCCAAGCGGCACTAAAGGCATTACTACTACTGGAAAGAGTCATCAGCAATCCGACGAATTGGTGAAACTTTCGAACCGGAACAAGGTCTGCTTGACTTGTATACCGGGTCATCAAGGGATCTATGGCAACCCGAGGGCTGACGAACTCGCAAAAAGAGAGTCAGAGATGAAAATTCCCGGAGATACATAGGCGACTGGGTCCATAGGAAACAGCAAGAATACTGGAGAAGTATGCCGGATATAACACATGGTAAAACCTTTAGAGGGAAACTATGTAAAAAGAGAGCTAAAGAACTGCTACAGCTTAGCAGGAAAGCGCTTTGTATTGTTAGTGGCCTAATGGCCGGACATGCTACGGTGAAAGAACACCTACACAAAATCGAAGTATTTGACGAAGACACTACGAGGCACTAGATCGCAGAAGGCAAAAACAATTTAGGAGAATGAAACGAGATCCAGAGACATACCTTACCCACTCGGTCAGGGACCTGTACAGATTAGTGAAGGGGACTATCCTGTTAGAGTGGGTAACTTGAATATACAGCCGTGGCACAATAAGCCTGAAGGCTGCGGTGCCTTACCGATGACCATTGGTCGGACGGGTCTGATATTATCCATCTTATTACGTTTTTGTTTTGTGTTTTTCATTACCAGCTGGTCATAAATAATTAGTTTTTCAGAAAAAAAAAACATTTTGTCTTCAGACTGCAAGCGTTTTGGATATCTGTCAATGCCAGTTGGCGAGCTGCAAACTTCCAAGTAAAAAAATCAAGAATTAGTACTAAAAGTAAACGACTGCTCTGTAAATGATCCTTTATGTTACTGTACCGATGATTGTGTTAGTAACCTTGCTCTATTTCCAGCACCATCAGAAGTTACTGTAATTTAAATTGGAAAACTGCTATATGCTTTTACAATCATAGAAAGGAACAGAATAATATTTCTCTACGGCTGTTGAATAATATATACATTCTGCCTTTTTATCTAATTGTATAATAGCATCAATTCTTCACCCCGTGTGTAATGAACGCACGTGCTGTAGACCAACCACATCATTCGTATTTTCATTCATTTCACGGGTCGATGGCCGCAGTGGTTAGGTGACTGACTATTGTCGTGAGAGGACGATAGGCTCCGGGGTTCAATTCTCTGGAGGGACGGTGACATTTTTTCAGAGAGTTTAATCCCGGATCGACTTGCCATTCGCTGTTGGGAGCAAAGTGATTAACAGCGCGGCATCATAAGAGGCGATATGATGCTGTCACAAAGCCATTTAAACACAATTTACACACACCAAACTACACCGCTAGAGTTGCAGTGATAGCCAGACAAGCGATACAGTTTACGGAGTCACTGCAACTAAGCACTCACCACATTAAAAAAAAAATTCTTCAACGGTTAGCAGACTCATAATTGTGCTCAGATTTAAAACGTCAGCTCGCGGTTTTGACACAATTGTAATGACATTTATGTCAAAAACGTGGGCAAATTTCTGAGTATCTATCATGTACCTACCTATCCATTCTCTTTTTAAGTTAATCCTGCAGCCGTAGAGAAAGTATAGTTTTTAACTCGCTTATAATTTGGCTATTATTAATTCCCACCCTCGTTAATAATAGCCGTCATTATACGCTCGTTGAAGAATAGACTAATCTAACAATAGCACTTCCGCCCTACTTTGCTTTAAAAGTTCTAGATGTGCACGTTAACTAGATTTTGCAAAAGTAATCACACTGAACTCTCACCAAAAAATGCCTTCGAAGACAAAACTATAATCAGAGTACCGAAGATTATTAATTTAATTTACTTTTCTAGTCTAGTTGGGCGAAATAGTTATTTGAATCAAATCTTTCTCACCACGAAAATATTCTTTCCAAACTTATGGTTTTAGAAACCCAGATTCGATTAAAACTATCATTTACTTAAAACTAAAATTTTAGGGTTTTTAATTCTTTTTACTGAATTTTTGTAATATTGATCTAAACATATTTTCTTTATGGAAAACATGGTTTCAACAAATCTGATTTCATAATGTAAGAAAACGTGTCTATAGTTACTGCTACTAGCCGAACGACTCTATTCAGAGTAACAGCATAAATACACCATACATTTTGTACTTCTGCAAGAGATTATATCTGAAATTTAGTTTTTGCGTTGTTTCTATTCTTTTTAGTAAATATATCACTAACACACCTATTAACTTATTACCATAGTTTAGTAAATGCAAATGATTGCAACATAGTTGATGATTGCTACATAGTTAAAATCATCGTCTTTCGCTTCACAATTCTCTCCAAGAAAGTAAATACTCTATACACAGCATCATAAAATAAATCTAGAGGAGTTACGTAAAGCAAATAATTATACGGCACGAGAAAAGTTCCAGATCTAGAAGATTATTTTTATACGGAGCGAAAAAAGAGAAACAAATGCAAAACACGTACACTAGTAAATACTTATTTACACTTGAATTGCGTGGACGGCAGAGATGCATAAATCTAATGATCTATTTGAGGAGACGTCCAGCGGCGATCACTAAAACAAGGAAAACCTGTTACAAAAATGTCACAAGCTGTACTCTCCGCTAGTTTATCTATTCATGACGAAAAAAAAACCGCTACGACTTTTTTCCACGGTTTAATCCACCTCGCAACTCAGGATTAGGTAATGTATTTACACTCGGATTCCAAACGAGGTAAAAGATTAAGAAAAATTCGATTACTAATTAGACAGATACTAGCACAGCTATTAAAATTATATGGGATAACGGTAAAATACGTAAGCATATGAGATAAAAATTTAGATGTATTGGATCCCGTTGCCAGGCATTTATAAAATGCAGGTATGTATATTTCTAATTCGTACTCGTAGAAGAATTGCTACTATAGAACTAATTTATAGCAGAAAGGGACAAGAGGCCTGCAATTTATACGACATACTATGCCAACCTATAGTACTTACGTTGTGCGAACTCATTTATCATCTCCAAGAGCAGCTATTGCAGTTCATATTTTTATTCCGTACGGTATTTCCTTCAACTATGTTCAGTTGAATAATAAATTAACATAATATCCGCGTAAAACAGTGGAACATTCATATAATAAGTAGACACAAATTATAGTCTGAAGGTGTTAAATGAGTTGACGTATTACTATCTCTTATAGTTCCTTCTCCAACTTAATACAAACTGCGAGTGTAATTACCACTAAAATGAAACGAATATTTTGAATTCCGCATTAAGATTTCGCGTTACAACATTCTCTTACAAGTACAATTTGTTTCATAAAAGTTATATAGAACCAGAATGTTCGAAGTTCTTAGTTTCATCCGAATAATTTTGCGCTAATTTTTCATAAATTAGTGCTTAATTTGCTTTATACTGTACATGCTTAAGTAATTCAAACCCGTGCGGTTCGTTCTTTACAATAGAGGGAGACACATTTGAATAGAGTGATAGCCGTACTTTTCACGTTCATTCTGTATCACCAATAGTTTAGACATTAGGTTACGTTTTATAACCCAACTAAGAGCAAAATATTTTGGATCCAAACCACAGGAAGTCTAGCATCGCACAACTATGTTTTGTTGTAGGTTGAGCTTTTACTAGCATTCTTTTTACTCAAAACCAACACAGAATAGGTCGAAATAATTGTCTCTGATACCGCGATTTCCTGTAAATTATTTGCCACGATCAGCACGTTTCCGGTTGAGTTTGTATCTAACTAACTTAATGTTTTTACAATCGATGATTTTTTTTATTATAGTGATTACACGACTATAAAAGACTCGTCCCTATCAAGTTATTAATAAATGTCTGCAATACGAATGCCCCATATCCGTCTGGTGAACAATGTCAAGCGGTTTCTTATCAATATAATCGAATCGATAATTATTTCTTTGAACTTATTTAAATCAAGATAATTACAGCAAAAACGCTTGACTTATTAAATTGTATTGAATTAGCTTGAATTCAAACTCATATAAGCTTAATTTAAGAAGTCCAAAAGAATGAATACTACCTTAAAAGTAAACATTCTATTTATACATTTCAGCCTTACTACACCTTAAGCATTTAAGGAAGAAAAACTTAATAAACTTTTTTCGCCTGGCGATAATTTGGCAGCAATCTCTGGTTTAATTTAGGATAGAGACACATCGTATACCTTATCTAGTATCCATCTAGTATGAAGGGATAGGAAGGGGTGGCAGGCAATGTTTTTACCCTCTTCTTTATTTTCGTCTTCATCTACTGCATTCAGAGTAGCAGCTGCGATGAGCTCCTCATTATTTCGCTCTTCAGTCGCACACTCCGCATTAGTTTGTGTGATCCATTCGTTTACATCACTGCTTTGGTCCTCATTTTATTAGCTTCAATCACTCCTTGATTTTTTCATGGTTGATGCTTTAATTTTTGCTCCAATCTAAACGTTTACATAGATTTCTAGTACTTTTTTTAATGTGGTGGGTGCTTAGTTGCGGTGATTCCGTAAACTGTATCGCTTGTCTGGCTATCAATGCAACTCTTGCGGTGTAGTTTTTGTGTGTGTATGTTGTGTTCAATTGGCTTTGTGACAGCATAATATCGCCTTTTATGATGCCGCGCTGTTAATCACTTTGCTCCCAACAGCGAATGGCAAGTCGATCCGGGATTAAACTCTCTGAAAAAATGTCACCGTCCCTCCAGAGAATTGAACCCCGGCGCCTATCGTCCTCTAACAACAATAGTCATCCGCCTAACCACTGCGGCCATCCACCCGACCCCGACTTAAAATTATTAATGCCACAAACAGGCTATTCAATGAGCTCTCCCTCCCCTTTCAAACTGTATCTTTCAGCAAGATAATGACCTCCTCTAAATTGTGTACAGACAATTTACAAAATTTAGAGGAGGAAAGAACTTTGAAAAATTATGGCACGGCTTCCCCAGAGCTTCGACTTGAAACGAATCGAGTTACTGTGGAAGAACTGGACCAAGAAGTGCAGAAATTAGCTCCAACATCAGCCAGTAATCAACTTGGACCTCAATATCGCCTTTTGATATGTTTTTGCTGTTGATCAGTCTGCTACCGTAAACGAATTCCTCCTTTTTTATGTCCCTTGTTAGGTGAATGGGATATTAGTTATTTTTTTTTATCTTTATTTTTTCAACTGTGGTGGGTGCGACTTGTAGCGGCTTCGTAAGTTGTATCGCTTGTCTACTTAGCCTTCCAGCTCGCGGTGTGTATAATCGTGTTTAAGCGGCTTTGTGACAGCATTATATCGCCTTTTAGAATATCGCTCTGTTAATCCCTTTGCTCGCAACAGTGAATGATAGATCAATCAGAATCCAATTCTCCGAGAAAAACGTCACCGTCTTTCCGGAGAATTGAAGCCCGACTCCTATCATTCCGCTACAACGACTGCGTTTATAAACTCATAAATAGTGTTTTTTCAAACTACTACAATTAATTGACAAATGACATAAATACATTTTGACATGTCAGATTGTGATGATCAAGTTGATACTCACTCGTCACCAGCGCCATCTCCAAGTTGTAAGAGAATACGTTGTTAATTAATTATTATTAAAGTAGAAATCCTGCAATAAATAACTGACACAGCCCTTGTCCCCTAAGAACTCCCCTAGAACTTATTTCAATAGAACCCAACGCCTTGGAAACTTAACAATAACAAGATGACAAATTATGACAATGGTTATCTGTATTCTAATGGGCGTGACGGACTCGTTAGACCAAGCCTGCCATTATTTTTAGAGTGTCTATCTAATGTGAGAAATGAGGGTGGCACATTTGGACAAACATATTAAATATTGCAGTTGTCAATACTTGGAGGTTATATTTATTAACTGGCAATAAACATAATTTGCTCGAATTTGTATTATTTATTTATAACGGGAATCTTTTATAGAATATCATAGCGAAAGAAATGTTTATTTATGTTATAGTATCATAAAAAAGTAATGAATAAAGAATTAGTTCATTGACACCGCCATTAATTATGTACACATAAGAAAAGAATTATTGAATTATGGTATACCTTGCCCAGCAAAATAATAAATAATGAGCAACTGACAGTAAACATCACTACATAAAAAGTGCTAAATCATGTAATAATCTTCACTTATTTTTCTCAGAAACGATTCAGATATGAATGCAATAAATATTCAAATTAATTCAAGGAGTAATAAATAATAAAGATATTTGAAATAAAAATCAAGATGCAACACTGTTTACAGAACAAACTAAAATTTTATATGTCAAGTAAGGTTATAATTAATATTTATATGTTATAAACAACTAGATCACGCGAATCACTACTAACGAGCTTCAGAAAAATCTGTTTTAAAACAACTCCACGTTCAACAGATTATAATCCAAAATTTCGGACAACATTTAAAGCAACACATAATATGTTTAGATACTGTTTGCCACAGGAATCTATAATCATGGTATCGTAGTACGTACACAGTCTGTTTCAGATCCAATGTTGTATTTTCAAAACAGTCTACTTCTGAGTTTAATAAATTTTTCGAAACAATTTTTATACTCATCGGTTGGAAAAGCGGTTGAAGTCATTTGGGTGACCGGGATAGTATCGAAACGATTTCCTATCATCTCGAACTTTCAGTTTGGGAAATAGCCAGAAGTCGCACGGAGCCAGATCAGATGAATACGGTGGTTGTTCGATAACAATGATGCCTTTTTTGGTGAAGAATTGGCTTTGTGTGATGATACATTGTGGTGCGACAGTAACCAACTTCCTCGCTATTCTGGTCGAACTGGTCGAATTCTGGTCCACAATCGTTGTAAAACTCCCAAATAATCTGCGTTCAACGTCTGACGTTCTGGAACGAATTTACTGTGAAAAATTCCCTTTGAATAGAAGAAAACGGTCAGCATTGTCTTGAGTTTACTCTTCTAAAAGCAAAATGTTTTCTCTTTTGAATCTCTTGTTGACTTCCAGGCCGCACTCTGACGTTTTACTAGCTCAGCTGCAATGATGATATGCTTGTCGGATTCCTTTAGGACATTTTTTACATGGCTTTGCAATGCAGAACTCTCCAATCTTTTTGGTCGTCTGTCAGAGTGTGTGGCAAAAAAGCGAGCACAGACCTTCTATTTACCCAAATCTTCAGTCAAAATACGATTGAGTGTGCTTTTTGGTATCTCAGTTTCCTCTTCCCTTCGAAGGATTTGTTTGACTTTCGCGATGTTTTCTTCATTGCGAGTGGTTTTTGGCGTTGCCGCTGGGTAATGGTCTACAAGGTCCTCGCGACCGACGTTTTCAAAGTGACTTTGTATAAAGTATCAAACTACAGTGAAATATCAACGGAATTAGCTCAAATTTTGAGGTTAAGTAGATGAAGGGTATAACATTCACCTAGATGTCGTACGGCTTTGCATAAATCCTTGGCACTCAATGCAATCAATTCACACTATATTTCATTTAATTTATTACTTACTAAAGCAAGAACAACTCAAACTCGACATTCATGCAATAGCTTAGAATTTCTAAATTGATTTATTGATAATAAATGTATACCATTAAAAACAAGTCGACATGATAGTAGCAGCATTGAAAATATTATTAATACAGACTTACATCTTGTTAACGTGACCTAACCGTTATTACAATGATAGGCTATAAAAATAATAGTTTGCATGCATTGCGGAAGCTCTGGATTAATAAATTGTGTCCCTATCAATTATACCCACATATTTATTATGTAATATCATACCATTTACCATACCGAAGCAAGTTCCTAGGTAAAATAATTAGTAACAGATTTCAATTAGTATCGTCTATAAGCAATAGCGTATTACTTAATATATGTAACAAGTTCTTAAGTAACTGACATGCAATTATTTTCAGAAAATGTTTATTAACAATCGCTTGCAATCTTTTAAATTAATACTGTCGATACTCCTTTTTTTGTTAATATAAACCATGTCGTATGCAAACCACATCCATATATCAACATTACGGGTATTAACTGCAACTTCGTACAATTAACTTAATTAGCAAGCTACATGGCCGAATTAAAAGTACAGTACTTACCGAAAATAAAATTTTAATGTTCATTAAGCTCCCTTAAAACTGAAATAAAATTGTCTATAAAAAAATCAAACTACCTATATGAAATTGCGTATAGGAAACACGAACACCAAAGATGGCTTGCCGAAATATTTTAATGGTTTATTACTGGTTATTTCGAATGTCTGTGGTTTCTTGCAATTGCCGCTAATGATCCCTGTTGGTTTTCTTCGTGGAATTTAATTTAAATTTTAACCGCTCATGGGGAAACATTCTGCAAGGTGATTTCTTTTTGATATTTATCTTGTGTATGTATAGATTTTGTATAACATTTTTATTTTTTAATACATTTAATAATCTGCCAACAAAAAATTGTTGTTTGGCAATCGTTTAAGTGAGCGATGTGAGTGTTTTTGTGAAAATAGACAGAACCGAGTATCAAGCCGTCATATAATATTTATATTTGGAAAGCAATATGCCAACGCAAATTAGAGATGAGTTGAACGCCGTATAAGCTTGGAAGACGATGAACGTTCGGAACGTCCAAAAACTGTCACCACTGACAATAACATCGCTAACGTTTACCAAATATTCCTAAACGACCGTCGAATTAAAGTGAGAGAGATAGCCCCAAGGATCCGTACCGAGACCAACCTTATGGTATATTCTATACGATCAAGTGCTACCTCTGCAAGTTGTAGACGGTGCCTCCATGATAGCCTACGCAGATAACCTGGCGTTGGTTGTAGAGGCAGACGGCCCAAGATGTCTTATGTTTAAAGGGAACGAGGCACTAGAAAAAGTTATAGACTGGATGGGAAAAAAAGCCACCTTGAATTAGCCCACGAGAAAACCGAGGCCATTATTCTAAAAGGATTCTCAAAGTGTGCGAAAATCGAATTTAAGGTGCTCGAAGCGCTTGTCCCGAAAATGGAATTGAGATACCTTGGGGTGGCACTAACTTTAAAGCGCATGTAAAACAGGTTGTGGAAAAAGTCGACAGGACTCAGACGGCTATGCTCAAGATTCTGTCAAACCTGGGAGGTCCTAACAGCACAAAGAGACAGATACTATATCCTATCCTTTACGCAATACCAACCTGGACATCTGCGCTGGATAGCAAAAAACAACACACGCTTTGGAAAAGGTACAAAGAAGATCCCTGTTAAGAGTAATAAGCGGATACAGAACGGTGTCTGCTAAAGCGACATAAGTGAGCAAAGCTGTACCACCGATTTCCCTTTTGGCGGAAGAACAGAAGACTGTTCATCTTCAAAAGTAATAATCCCTCAGCTCACAAAAAAATTGAAAGAGAAACAAATATTAAGAGGTGGCAACGGAAGTGGGAGAGGCTGGACTCGACAGCCAGCTGGACAAAAACATTAATTAGACACAAAACCTTGGGTAGCATGCAGCTTCAGAAGAGTGGATTTTTACCTCACGCAATTTCTCTCAGGACATGGAAACTTCCAAACCTACTTGAATAGGTTCAAATTGGTAGAATCTATGCCAAGATTGTGCAATGGAGGAGACGCCTGAACATGGTATTTTTCAATGCGAAAGATGGGCTACAACAAGAGACATCTTGGCAGAACAAGTACAGTTGAAATAAATAAACATAAAGTCGTAGAAACTATGCTGTGTAATGGTAGCAAGAGAAAATCGTGGGAAAAGCAAATAGAAAGATTGAGACTAGATAGAAGCTACAGACATCTATGCTCACGAAGTTATGGCAACAGCAGTTCCGGGAACATGAGAGTTAAGCAGCAGGTTTTTTAGTAGCTATGCCAAAATGGCGAGTCCTACACTATCGACCAATGACACCCAGGTCCGATGTCCATAAAAAAGCCAAAAGTATAAGTCCTCAAAAAATAAATAAATAAATAATAATTCTTGTCTTAAATACACAAAATATGGGTAATTGAAATAATTGGAGATGTAATTAATTCAGAATTTAATTTAATCTTGATTGAGGATCACCTTCGGCAATCTTCAAAGAAATTTCTACAATGATGCTCTCTTCATTCTCAGACAAAACAGTTGACGTTCCAACACCTTTTGTGTACTTCCTCCTGATTTTATTACATAAGATTCCTTTCCAGATCGGATATAATTTTGAAGCTGGACTTTATTCATTTTTTTCTTGATTAAATATTTTAAAACTGCTTGCACCAAGTTGTCTTGTATAAATACTGAATGCCTGCAAACAAATTAAAATTGTGTTTTCTAATAGTTATTCAACTTGTTTTTAAAAGAAGAACAGACATCGTTTTTCCAATATAATGAAGGTAGAGGGACGTTTCTTTTGCGAAGCAGTATACATAATTCCTATAATTGTCGTTATAACATTCCTTTATGTGTATGCATTAATAAAAGATGCACTGCGTTACCATATGGCGTCGGTTATCGCCATTCCACTTGGGAATATGCGAAGACTTATTGTACCTTCGATAAATTAATCAGTAACGTGTTTAATTGATTTTCTAGCTGACAATAGGGTATTCAAACAGTCTGGAATCTCTCCATACGTTTGTACATACATATATTTGATATATCAACAGTACATTAGCTACGTACTGTATGATAATGAGGTAATTTAATGAGTAAACGCCTGATTATCCCCTGCGTACAATTTATCATTACGGAAATCGATAAATTTCTAATATCTTAGCACATTAGTGAGCCGACAGATATGCCTTTGAAAAGCTTTAGTTTTGTATAAGCATCAAGGATTTATACTATGCGAATGTGTTACATGAATAAGAATAGAGTTGAGCGTCTCTGATTGGTGTACTACAGCTACTAGGCGGCAAAATCGGCTTTTATGGATAAAGTCTTATAATTTTGTTCTTCTCTATAAGTTTCTCATTTGAAAACATTCACCATTCTCGTGCACAGAAATCCTGATCATAGATTTGTAGTGTTGAGACTCCTATTTGTCTTTTGTTTATCGGAACACGTCATTAATGTAGATTATTCGAATATTGAGACGTTTTACTTCATCATTAAATTAGAAATGAATCAAATATTACGATTTTTTATTTCCAAATTAATATATTTCTTATCTCCAGGAGAAAAGTCAATATTGAGCGTTGCCTCTCCGAGCTTTAACCACTGCTTCTATACGACCTCTCCTTAATAGAACGCCAAATGCTATTCAAGTTTATTTTCTCCCATGTTTCTAACTGTCTTATATTTAGGACGATAAAGTTAATTGTGATAAGTGAAGCAAAATGATATATGCTTCTAAGGTATCTATAATATATTGTTTGATAGTTATTTCACTTTCATTTATGCCACACCATACCATAATAGAGTCACAATTCAGTCTTGTATCCTGACTGAATTTGCTGCAGGAGATTTTTCCTTCTTCGGCATACATAGATCGCAAACTGTACCTTAACTCATCTGTAAAGCTACCAAATAGCATCAACAGCAACACGTTTTTAATTGGTTAAACTTGAAAACTACTACTACAGTTAGAATTATAGTAGATATAGATTCTTCTTCACCTACCGAGCTTTAACAAGGCGAATTGTCAAAAAATTTATACAACAAAAAAGTTCTGGCAATATAATCCAGAAACAAAGCAACAAGCCGCAAATTGGCAACCAATTTTTCGTAGTGTTTTATTTCGCCCAATACTGAAAGCATCAGGATTTGAAATATCTGCATGCAATATTCTTATATTGCACATTACCACCACCTTGCTTGCCTTTCCTAAATCTTTCCACAATTACATTTTTTTCTAATAATAATAATAATAAATCATTTATTAGAGATTTAGTAGATACATTATAAGACAAAGCAAAACAAAAAGCCAACAGGATCGTCGTCAATAGCTCAAGCAGAGCATCCTGCTATCAATGACGACCCTTTCTCTTTTCCACATCATATTTGGAGGATTGGTTTGCTTATCATGTCTGTAGTTCTACATTATATGTCATCAATAGAACATGCCTAAAAACAACACAATTGTATTTGTAAACTTTCTGAAAAATCAACTCGCATGACTGTCCTGTAATAGTACAGCAGAACTTACAATCAATCAATGACCATAATTAATATATCTTCAATTTACATTCGAATGTTTGTCAGTTCAATTTGAATTACTTTTTTCGACACCGTCTTAAAATACAATGTAAATGGTCAAGAAAATCTGCATAAGGATGACCACGGATAAAGCGAAAACATCGTGTTGGACATGAATCATTCTATTGTTTCTATGATAAATGATCATACTGCTAAAAAGTATTTCACTTGGTGTGTCCAATATTCCAAAACTTGTCGAAAAATAGATTTGCTTGGCATCCAATGGATGATGATTACTTTTGAAGTTTTACTTGCCCTCGACAAACTTCAGATTTTTACCTTCTGCACCGCTTTCTAATGCAATGTCTAGCTATCCTTATTCAAGTTTTAATAATTCATTAATCGTTCTTCTTTCATTTTTTTTGTGCATGAAGTAATAAAAAAAATCGGCTAGATGATCCCTACTTAAACTTAGTAAAACTAATTCTTCATTTTCACATTTAGTAAGTACAACACAAAGAGAAACGTCCTCAACCATTCAATTTAATGGGCAAAACTTGGCTACAACTTATTGATTGTAGTCGTCGAATTAAGATTAGTCAGTAATATGAACATTCATCGATACGCGGCTAACACCAATCATAAATCAAAACAAAATACGAGTATCTATTTATTTAATCACCGGATACTAATTTGTAGTACGTTCACAGCACGTTTGTCTTAAAACAAAGATAACGCGGAAGGATCTTCTCTAGTTGATGGCACTACTATTGAGGATGAAATTTCTAGCGTGGCAGGTTTAAGCGTAATTTATCGTGATGTCCTAGTTGTTATCTCGTAAGTTATACGAGGGCACGCCAACTTAAACGCAAGATGTCCGTTAGAAGAACTTCAATAAAAATATGTAAGTGGCGTTTGTACAGCATAATTTACCATTCCTTGCCATTAAACGTTTCCTATTTTCTGTTAAAGTTCTTTACGAACCATTAAGCCTAAATACCTTGATTTATATTACACTCCCAATGCACCAGTGAAATTGCACAGTTTTATGTAGACTTCGAAACGAGAAAGCGAAGAAATCTTTAATCACAAACTAGAATGGTCTTTATGCTGTCGTAGTAAATTTCCATTCATACACAATTTTCATATCAAACTTAACATATTTTGGTAACACTCGAACAGGTCAAAATCAGCTGACAAGGTAATAAGCTTTGTAATTGCACCTTGTGAGATCACAAAAATTCCTTTCTTATACAGGAAACCGCTAATGGAAGCAATTACAAATTCATGAAACAATTACCGAAGCATTTTAAAATCTACCGACAAGTTCTGCATAAAGCGCAACCTACCTAAATGCAGACGTAAAATACGTCATCTATATTTTAGTATTCAACGATATATTTGGTCGCTGATGTGTTACAAATGATACTACTCTATGGTTTCACGAAATACTTTCTGGAAACTTGTTTCGCTATCAGAAAGATTAAATTTACATTCCTGACACCATAATCACATGAAACTGGAAAGCATTGGCATTTTTTTATTACGTATTAACTTTTGACCTCAATTTTATGCTATTACACACATTTTATGCAGTAATTTATACCATATCTTTTTTTTCGTTTTTTACTCAACCCTTTTTCTTTTGCAGGTACGATGTGGTTAAAATAGGCATCAAATTGCCAAACTCAGATCTCGGAACTCGATACGGTAAGCTGATTTAACAAAATTCCAGTAAATATAAAATATAGTAGGTATTAGTAATCTTTGGAATGCGTTTTTGTTAACGAAGTTAAATAATGAAAACAATCTTTTTTAAAGCTATAGAATATTACATTCTTTGATACTTCTATTGGTCAAATTTTTTACTTACTACTTTACATCTTTCGCTATTCGAACTACCTTTTCTCATTTTCTTGTTCTTTCTTTCTTCTTTATATACAGGGGATGGACAAAATAATATGAACACCTGAAATACACACATATTGCACACAAAATGTAGGACAATTTGCTTGCAGAATTCTTCGCTGAATAGATTCGTAGGGTTATTGACGCTAATATTGACGTTCAATTATGTCGAGGTCTGACGAATGTGTTGACCAAGAATGATATTCAATAATATCCTGATGCTCTTCAAACCAAGATTGAACTTTTTGGGTTGTGTATATGGGCGCATTACATATTAGAATATGGCAGTGTTTGGCAAAAATATGGTAGTCATAGTAAGAACTTCATGATTGAAGAGTAATCGGGCCAGTGATATGAATGACAGGACCAGCTGAATACCATGATATAGCCGCTCAAATCATACCAAAGCCTCTTCCATACTTCACTGTAGCAGGCGGTCTGGACCGTAGCCTTCTTTGAAGGTTTTTCAGACAAAAAACCCGACCGTTTGTAGCCATACCACATTCTTCCAATCTTCCTTCAACCAGTGCCCAGGTTTCATGATCGTGGCACCACTTTTTTTCATAGCTTAGTGTTGGCTGTCGTTATAAAGGGTTTCGCAATTGCAGCCCTTCCATGAATGATAGCTTTATGGAGTTCACACCGTACTGTCTTTGTTGAAATAGTATTATTCAAGTGAGTGTTGAGTTTTGCTGTCACTTTTCCAGCGGTTGTTTTATGTCGTCTGGCCACAATTGTTTTTAATGTTCGTCTGCCCCTATCAGTTAAATTTGTGTTTTGCCCGCTATTCTTGGGTATTGTCGCTCATGAAACGATAAACAATTCAACTGTTTTCGTCACTGACGCTCTCGATCGCAATAGGATGGCATACTATATTGCACATATTATCCCAACCCCTGTATAATACAATTCTGGTTCCCTGTGGATTTTCATCTTTTCTTGTATCAAGTCAGTATATTTATTTCTTTCGACACATGTTTTGTTCTTTGTATTTCATCTGATTTGCAAATGAACTTGTTAGAGACACTAGTACTTCTTCCACTAATATATAATTTGTTGATTGTTAGATTTGCTTGATGTCAAAATAAAATTCTGTAGCATATTAGCTTTTTGGTAATGGACTTCAGCTGGAAGAAAGTTTAGGAACTTAAGTGACCTGTATGACTCCTCAAATCAACAGCACTCTCAGTGAGGTTACTTTTGAAGTCCACAGTTTAATTACTGGAACCGCCTTTGAAGAATATTTCAATAAACCATTGTCATAAAATTGATTAACAATAAGTGATTCTATCATATTTCAACAAATTCTAGATATAGCAGTTTGATGATTGTGTCTAATGTCATTAGTGTATCCTTCTTTCGTACATAGTTTAAACACGATATACCAGTCACGTCTAATTCCTACAGGAACGTTTTGGGGAAATATTTGAATATTGTTAATTGACAAGCAATTTGACCTTCAGCGATCAAAATTGTGACATTATCGTTGTCGAAGGTACCCACATCATAAAATCCTTTCCCTTTTAATGCCAGGACAAGTTCTCTTTTACCTGATACGAGCGTTGCGGTATCGTCCATATTAAAGTTACATTTTCGTAATCTAAAATAACTGCATTCTCACTAAAAATAGTTTTTGTTTGTTCAAAACTTTTTTCTTCCTCTTTTTGCCAAAATGAAGAAAGAAAGAAAACATGTAAAGAGGAATGAAACAGTGTAGAGCAACATTCAATCAAAATTACAGTAAACGCCAGTCACATAAATCAATCGTTCGTTAAATTTTAAGTAAACCGCGTTTACTGAAAACAGAACTTCGCAACGCTCAACAAACTCAAAAATTTGTGACATTTCTGCTGAAACGTTGACAAGAATGCCATAACAACTTTATAAGCAACTTATAAAACAAAAAGAAATTTTTACATATAATTGGACAAAATAATTTAAAATTTTGTCAAAAAAATGTATTTGCAAAGCATCTTTGAATCTATGTATCAGAAGGCAATCTAATAAGCCACTATACCTGTCACGATTTCTTAAGAGTGCAAAAAAGTTAAGAAATAAAGGAATAAAAGATAATTTGGAAACATGCAGATTGGAATAAAAAAAAGAAAACCGGCTTTCAAACATACCGGTCTTGTGCGGTTTAAGAATAATGCCAGAGTGCAGTAACTGAGAGTGTTTGTCTGTTATATCAAAATCTTCGTTACCAACACCGCCTGTCAAACGTATATCCTACAACACCCCGAGAAAAAAAAAAAGGGAAATTTTGTTAGTCACTAGAAAGCTCACAATACACTTAAACACTTCGGTCCAAAACCTAAAGTATTATTTATCCTTCAATCTGTTGTGATAAAAGGTTTTTAACAAACGTTCTAGAAACATTCAGCTGTAGCAACATTCCACGTTGTCTTATTACAGCAAAACCCTTCTCCACAGCTTTCACATTTTACCATCTGGGTGCTAAGTACTACTACATCACTTAACGTTTAAAATATAAGAATGATCATAAATATGGGCATATCCGGCACAACAATTGACCATCCAATTAAATATGATTTATAAGTTATAAATGAAGCGATAGAATTTTTGGTAAAATATTAACCTATTGTTATGGAAACGGTTCAATTTTACACTACCACAAACTTTGCTTTTAAGTAATTTGATAGAAAACTGGCACCATACAAAGTTTAAATGATGGCTTGGGGTAGTCTAAATGCTAGTTGGTTTAAATAGCGCAATAGCCATTTTCATTTAAATTGAAGACCGGCCACAAATAGTTATTTTACCCTACAGTTTCTATGTATTTCATGTTTAGGTTCATTCCTATTGTTCACCAAATTGAATTAATATGTGTTTATTGTAAACAACAACAATTATAAAGAAAATAGAGGAAAATGCTTATATTTCTTTATTCTAGCACTATTAATTCTACGTCAAAAATAATCGTTACAATTAAACATTTCAGATCACTACACAGTACCAGTAATTTATTAATTTAAATAAAAATAAAACAAACTTTAATACATATTTACAAATTAGGTTTTTTATCGTTTAAGAATGTTCTTAATATTTTTAAACATAGGTTACGGTTTCTTGACCACAGCTTAGACATTTATTCTTTCATGGCCGACATGATATCTTAATTAAATCCGATAGAATACACAGTTGTACAGATATTTGAGACTAGAAATAAAATAAACTTACTGAATTATTTATTTATGTGTTATGCTTAATAACCTAATCTTATATTTACGTACACTACTACTTTGTAAAATGTTAATTCGTTCTAGACAGTACACAAATCATCAATTAGCAAGAGTCGTCACTGTTAATATCATTATTCTGATTATATACTGCTAACTATAATTTATATTTTTTATGGTTGCGAGAATATATCCAACAGTATCAATACCTACATAATTAGAATAAAGAACTAGTATTAGTTGTGGCAGTCAGGTGGTAATATGACCGTAAAATGAAAAAAAGAAAAAAAATGTGGATTATAATTTAGACATACAATAGAAACATATGCTGAATGAATCAATTCCTTCTTTGTTTGAAGTCGGACAATTTATTATACCTACCGCGTTGTATTATTTTACAGACGCGTACACAAGATGATTTTTATACGCTAGAAGGAAAGAAAATCAGTAAGA
Organism: Holotrichia oblita; assembly: GCA_023690525.1. Classification (NCBI taxonomy): domain Eukaryota; kingdom Metazoa; phylum Arthropoda; class Insecta; order Coleoptera; family Scarabaeidae; genus Holotrichia; species Holotrichia oblita. The sequence continues at coordinate 159,735,212 of CM043017.1, read as the reverse complement.
AGCTTTGTTTTTTTCCGTTCTTGTTTCCGTGGTTTCATATTTAATACTGTACTCTCATGGTGTGTGATAATTCACTGTCAACACAATGACAACAGCGACCAAATTATTTGCTGATCCACAAATACAGCATGAGAGTCTGTATTTGTTAATGCCTACCAAAATTCTTCGTAAACGATGCGAAATTTAAATTCTTTTTTGTGTAATTGGACAATTTCTGTACAACATTTCCAATTAAGGAGCAAATTCCTAAGAGGTATTTATTATAGCGATTACGACTAACAAGACTACCATGCTCTCAATACAAGGGCAATTTTGTCAAACTCGATTCCATTCTCGTACAAAGAAATACATAACGAACGCGTACTTTGGATTTCGTGTTAATGAAGCCTAATTGTTCAAATATTTTAATTAACTGCCGAATAACTTGACAGATATGTAGCATCTAGTAAAACAATTTCGTTTAAATTGTAGCAAATATATTTTAAAAGCGCTTCCGTAAGATTTAAAGCAGTTAATTAAAAGATATACTGAATACAAGCATTACCTTTACTCCGTATCCCACAATTGTTTATATTTTAAGAATTCTTTTGTGGAAATATGTTAATGGCAGCAATTTGCTGGCCTTCCTTTTAATGTTTTATTGAACAAGAATTTTAAGTAGAAATCTATGTTATACATTTATATAAAGTCGTTAAAGTAAAACTAAGTCGAATAAACAGTATTTAAATGTTATCTAACTTATGCAGCGAAGCCAATATTTAGATAAACTCTGTCGAAGTAAAGACTAAACTTTTTCTAATATTATTGTGAAATATTCAGGAGAAAACAGTATCTTACAAGAAATCACCGAGTTGAGAATCCAAATACCAAGCCAACAATTACATGTTGATGTTGGCATCTATTGCTTGCTGTTCTCATTCATCCTTTACACATACATATTTAGACAAACAATTATAATTTATTACTTTTACGCAAGAAGCAATGATTCTTAAAGTAGCTAGCATAAACGTTCGATTTCTAAGATTCCTCTCCGTGGTGTCATGTCGTCTTGCGTTGTTCTCTCTTTCGCAGAATTTTTATAATCTCACAGATTTATAGTCTATTGATTTCAAAATCTGACGGAAATATCTGATACTTCTCGGACAGTTTGTTTTTACTTCTGTTACGCTTCAGTGGGTTTATCGTTCCTTTGTGGTGCGCTGTGTAAAGTTTCTGCTTATGACACGTTTTACACTGTAATGATTATTACACAGTTACGGCCAGGACATTGCGCGATAGCGATCTACTTGCGTCGAAATCGCGGATTGTTTATTGTGGACGAATGAGTCTACCGTTGGTTGGCGGGGAATTGCGTCATCTAAATCATATTTTCTTAAAATTCATATAACTGAGTAATAATATAGAAGCAATTTCCTTTACGTAAATAGAAATAGTTCGTGCAAAAAGGCCAATGCAACGTTGTTTAATTCTAAATTTAATATAAAAGGATTAATGTCAGTATAGCTTTTCTTGTAAGAGGTTCACTTTTGAATCAAATTAGTTTAGCATTGTTTTAGATCATAGAAATCGTTTTCCTAACATAAGATCATGTACCTTCCTGTACAAGTACAAATCAGAACGTCAAATAAATTACAAAAAGAAAGAAAAAACCCTTCGTTTAGATTTAGTGAAACTGACGCAAACTATTAATTCCATTAAAATCGTATCTGCTCTGCATGACAAGAGGAATAAATTTAACGTATTTCTCAATCAACAATAAACAGCCACACTCCCGAAAAACGGAAAACAGGTCCTGCTACAATATTGAAGAAAGAAGATGAATTGGGCTTTGTCGCGAATTTCAGGTTTAGTGTTAGCAGCAAAAAGTATGAAACACTGCTACGAAATCAATTCAGATTGATAAATTTATGCGCCTGAAGATTATGTATCCATACGAACACATTGTTGCACGCTACATTACCAGAAGATTTAAAGATATAAAAAAAAGGAACTCTGGTGTGCGTTAAGACTTTCGATCTATCTGATGGTGGGGGTTGGATTGCCACAAACGGCTTGACCCAGTGAAGACGGTTGGAGGTATAGATGTCAATTTTGTAGCGCCACTGATTTTACAAATGCTTCCGAGGCCAGACAGTATTCACCCCGGAAATGAGAAGGCGACTAAATGGATAGGACAAGATTGAAAACGCCAAAACGCAGACAAATACCAAACATAAATTGTTGTCGTTTCTTAAAATAAAAAGCAAAAATGTTTTAAAAAAATAGGTACTAGAAAATTCCATGATAGAAAGATTACGCACTAGAAGAAAAAAGAAAAATTAAAAAATCGTAAAGAAAGAATACGCAGCCAAAGACAAAATTTGTTGCACCACAAACGATGGCCTGGACAAAAAGTGAACCCGCAACAAACCCCAAGTAAATCTGCAGGGAATCAACCGGAAACAAAAGATTGTACTACGCCACAAAAAAAATATCTAGAATGGAAGAGAAAAGAAAATTTAGAAAACCTATCAACTGGAGATTGACTACATCGTCTACAATTGCGCCAGCTAACGAAGAGGACTTAACTTAGCTACTTCCTTCTGGTAAAATTATAAAGAAATCTAGCAAAAATGTATCCGGAAATACACACAGGAGGAAAAATCAAGGCAAGAAAAAACATGTCCAGTTTCATTAGAATCTCATGAGGAAGGGATTGGAGCCAATGTAAACGAATTTCTGTAGTGTCAAGAATACATTATCTAATTATTAATTCATCCATAGTTTTTGGCGATGCTTGGTGCTCCAAAGACTGAATACCATTGAAGAAACCAAGATCTAAAACATTCAAATCAGGACTATTCGGTGCCTGTGATTTGAATTTAATACACCATCCATCTCATGATCCTTCTACAAGCAATTCTGCATCGTTGTCACAAGAATGCGGTTTTGTGTTATCTTGTTGAACGTAAATGGTCTTGGTTTTATTCGCTTCTGGAAATTTTGATCTAATGGCTGGTAAAATGTTATCAATAATCATCTTTTTGGATTCTGCTGCGTTAATAGATTCGATGTTTTTGGTCACCATTGTTCCTCTTCCCCGATTCTTGCTGATTCGTTTTGCATGTTCCTTTATAAACAAAAGGTCAGAGTTCTATTTTGCCGTTAAAATATTGTTTTCTGGCACTATCATAGCGAGTAGTAGCGTCAGTAGTGGCTTCACTGTTGAGGATATTCTTTTCAAGTGTCGTCCTTCTTTGAAAATGCGAAAAACGCTCGATTTTAGAATTTTAATTGCAAATGACAAACTCCGAATTGTGTCACGACGATTAAGTGGAATTTATTTGATTTTTTCCAAATTCGCCAAGCAATTCTTGAGCTTTCGGTCACAATTCTTTTTCCTGGTGGCCACATCGGCAAAAATATGTCATTCAAGATCAAACTTCATTGCAGCTTGACCAATAATACCGCGCTTCAATTTGCTGTCGATTTTATGTTGTAACACGAAGTGTAAAATTCAATTATGCTATTCGTACGTTAATTGCTTCGATTTTACGTCTCTTTTGTAAATCTTGTGCAAAGTATCTTCGATTGTTTCGACACAACGAGTATCTTTTTCGATCTTGTCAGCCGCTTTATTTGAAACCGTCTAGTAACTTAGTAACAGCAGAGAACATATTGATCAAACAATTCAATTACGAATGTCCATAAAAATTTCACCAAGCCTTAATTTGATATTTACAAGACAAAGCACGATTGATTTCTTATCGGTGGTAATGCCTACTTTGCTTTTCCTCTTTGAGTTTGTTGGTGCAGTTGAGGAATTTCAGAATTTTTTTGGAAATCTAATGTTTCGCAATATTTGAGGGGTATTTAAAACAACATTTTGTTATAAATAATTAACATAGTTACGGGAACTGTTGTGTGTTTTAGATGAACATTGTGTGTCTTAGATTTGTTATTAAGCAATATATATTCTTAAGAAACATATAATATTACATAAGTTGCAGGGAGTAGAGTACGAATTGATAAATAACTAAAGTATCTATCTAAAGAACAATGTTTCAATACGAAAGAAGACAATTGTATAACACAATACTTCGATTATTAAATTGTTCGTGAGGAATAATCTATTAAACAACGAGAACAATGTAGTCTTATTATATCAAATTTCTATCCGTATCTGTCTCGTTCCTTCACGTTTTAACAATCGTAACTCAATCAATCTGTATTCTGTTGCGAAGCTTAATAAATGTTCTACGAAAGTAAAACTCATTGAGACCGCAGCATTTTATGTTCTAGGAAACTTTATTTAGCAACGTGTTTCGTGTAGAGCAACCTGTGATGAAATGAGTGCATAACAGAGTATGCCGGTTGAAATCTTAAATTTCAATTCAATAGAGCTATACCGATACCGGTAAATTGCTAAACAAAGTAGATTAATGAATGAAATAAGATGAAAATATTTACTAACACAAGATGTATTCAATTTTCGCTATAAATAGCGGCCGCAATACACTTACGTAATATCTAGTAACTTCTAATGAGAAATCACGGGTTTAACGAAAGAAAATGTGCTAGAAAACCTTCATTAAAATTCTTAGCAGTTTTATTGATCCTGCTGTGTACATGCGGCATTGTATTATTCTCTTAACTGCATATGTTGAGGTGCATTACATCTACGTATGACTTTATTTGGGCAAAATGAATTTCTCATTATGTTATCGGTCATTATTGGTCGCACTTAATTTATGTTTTTGTACTGGAATGAGGTTCTCTAACGTTTTCTTAGGATACCGGTGTTTTTATGATTTAGCAATTGATTTTTAACAAAAGCTGTGAAAATCACTACTTCTTGGACTGTAATGGTCTTGTGGTAATTTTTTTTTACATATTATATAATATAAAGTTATGTATGTCAATGAAGTGAAATGATGAAGTTTTGACTTAGAACGTAGTGGAAATAATTTGATCAAATAAGCATTTTTTTCATAAACTTCTTATTTTGAAGATTATATGGTACCAACAAACAAACTTCATAGACAGACTTCATTAGACAATAATGGCCATACAATAATTAAAGAATACATTCAAGTGAAGTTGTGTTTTATTTTTTATAGTCAATTGTATACCCTGTACTGCTTGTTCAAAATTACTTACGTTTATATCATATAATACGCATACAGCAATAATATATGTAGAATAAACACAACTATAAAGCAAAGACACCCAAATGTCCCCCTCAGACTTTGATCACAGGTGGTAGGAATGTAGAATAATTTTGGGGCTTTGGAAGCTTCTAGTCCAAAGCACTGTAATATTTCAGAAACTACTCAAGCTATCAAGATTTGGTGAATACCAGATTGTTCCCTATTTGCAGCTCTATATTTTAAATTGATAAAAAAAAACAGTAGCCCATCTACTGAGTTCTTAGCTGAGGCGTTAGAAGAATATCATTTTTTTCTCGTAGAAAACAGCATTACTACTCCAATTTAATGTTTTCAAATTCAAAGCATTCTAATAAGTAACGTGCATTCTAGAGGGGACTGTTTATTTTTTTTTTGGAAATTTTGTTTTTTATGGAAAATATTGTATGGAAACTTTTTTGACTACAGATTTAAAATGCAAAAGAGTAGAATGTAAAGATATCTTGAAAATAAATTTAAATTATTCTGCTTTTTCTGAACGGCATTTAGCAAATTTGATCTTATTAGAAAGGATTTTCTTTGGCCAGAAATTATAAGCTATATTGTTACTGTAGTAAGGATTTTATTAACAATAAATTACCAGTCAATTCTATAAAATAGATTTTCCAAAATAACAAAAAATAGAATTGAAAAAAAAAGTAAAGTTAATTTTAATTTTGTGTCTGAATCGTATCATTTTTATAGGAATTGCACATATGGAACGCATAACATTACACATCTTTCAACACGGTCTCCTTCTAGTTGAATATCTTGTAATTTCATCGATGCTATTATTCTGAAATGGATCCATTAAAAAGGAACAATTCTTTGAATTGATACTATCGACGTAATGAAAAGGCTACTTCACTTTTTAAGTGGCAACCTAAAATTTTTATACGCCATTTAGTTGCTGCGGTGTCATTATTTACATTCGGACGAATGACGGAGCAATTCAGAAGCAAGAGAATAAAATGTTTTTAATGATGGCAAACAAATTTATTACCTGTAACATTTTTATTTTTGAAGTAAGTTTCATTTTTAAAAAGTTTCCAGTTGTTGTAATAATTAGCAATAAATTTAATGGAATAATTAAGAACCACAACCTTATATAAACGGCAGAGAACCTCATTTAGAAAACCTAAGAACAGCCATCAACAGTTTGTTATTAGATAGCACGTCAAAAAACGTCAGTATGAAGACATTAAAATAAGAATATACTTCAGAGCATTACTTTTAAACCATTTCTGATGGCAAATGCGTATGGATAAGAGTACTATGTTGGTTCAATTTTATTCTAGTGTTACTCTCATTTCGTAGCTATCCTGTAGAAATAGAGGTGGTGGTGGAGATGATATACGATAAGATTGGCAATGATTCTTTGCTGCGTCTTCAATTTTCCCATTGAATTTTAGAACAGCTGTCTTGCTGGGGTATACATATGTTATGAAACATGTTAGACATTAATGCATTTGTATTTTTTGTAATTCTTGTGGCAGACAAATGTATGGACTGGACTGTTGATAAGATAAAAAAACTATCACTACTGGTAAGTGACAATTCATCTCGTTTGAAAATATCTATCGTTATAAAGTCAACTGTTTCAGCAAACAGACATCTGAGTTTAAAAGTTGCATATTTGTTACAGGTATTGTTTCCTAACAGTTACATATTGGCAAGTGCTCAATGGTTGCATAATGGTTTATGTGTTTAAATGCGTAATCTACATTTTAAATGGAAGAAGTGCTTAACTTAAGTGACTTAAGTTCTTTGCCAAACTTCAGCGTCCTCTCAACAATTCCATCAATCATGATTAGCTTAAATGGATATAATAAAGCAGATATCGATCATACCTCAAGGATCCCATTTCGGCTCACTCCTCTTTAATTTCTATTCAAATGTCTTCAATCAGGTTTTTAGTTTCTGTCAATTTTCAATGCATGCCGATGACTTAAATGTTTATTACCATTACTAATATGGCAACAATTTGGAAATGTTGCAATGTTCTACCTAAACAATTAATAATAATCATTATCTGATTAGCTATTCCTTCAGATTAAGCAAAGCTTTTAAATCAAGATATTTTTCACTTGAAGATATCTAAGGATCAATAATATTTTACAGAACTCTCAATCTGGTCTAGTTGCTGCCTTTAGACACCGCGACCTGCATGGATCTATTGTAACATTGCTCTTCTAGTTGTTAGAATTAGTCTGGGATTTTCATCCTGGATGTCAGTAGGCGTTAGAAACGGCCTACAAAAGTGTTGTTGTCGGGTATGACTGGCAGCAACACATTTACACAAAATGTATACTGCCGTCTGTAGATCGTTTTGGCATGGACGGCAGATTTGGTCTTCAGCTTTTTCGAGTTTATGTAGGTGGTACTTCAGGACCACATGACCTGTCAAAAACCCTGCCAGCAGTCCAAGGTCCTCTTTGCTGAATGATAGCAATGACTGCGCTGTCTTAGGCGATCATGATAACAGTGCCTGGCGTATTCTGCCCGTGAGAGGCCTTTCTGTTGACCTTCTATTTGTTAACTGCTTGTTTTAGGTGGCTCTTTTGCAGTCCATAACAGGAATAAGGTCCAATGAAAGGCAGTTTCGCTGCTTCTTTGGCAAACTTAACTGCCTTTTCGTTCCTTTCGATCCCTTGATGGCTTGGAATCCACTGAAGAGTTATCGTCCCAATTGCCTTAAATTGCATATACATTCATGCAGCAGACTGGACTCATATGGTAGGCACTTGGCTGTCCGTTGATATACTAATTGTTGCGGTCAGTGGTTAGGCCCACTGACCTCAATGCCCGTCCCCACTCCTATTCTAGAGCCGTCCATGTACCATGACAGGGTTCCTCTTTTGAGTTGAGGCTCACCGGAGACCCACTTAGTACAGCTTCTTATCACTTTGTAAGGTTGGTTGAAGTTGTATTGTCTTTTGGATTCGGGTAAAGTAACACTTCTTGTAACTGGATTCGGGTAAAGTAACACTTCTTGTAACTGGAATTTATACCAACTGAAACTAAAGGGTACAAATGAATGCTCAATACTAAGAAGTCTTTCATGATACTGATAGCCAACCCACAATACACCAACAATCTAGAAAATGGTTTGATAATTGGAATAGGGAAAGTCAGAAATATCTAGACGAAATAAATAACTTGGGTGTTATCATTGATAACTCTCTTAAGTTTAAGAAACATGTTTCTAAACGAGTATCTTCATTTTACCAGAATCTTAAATGCTTATTTTCCAACAGACAACGAGAAAATACGAATACAGGATGTTCAGATTTTATGTCTGAAATTTATATACAGCGTCAAAAAATGTGATCATATTAATCATATATTAATTGAAAAGCGATAGCTCAACATATACAGTAGAAGACTAATATCAGCATATTATTAATGAAGCTCTGCAGCAACTTTCTGTACAATATATTCGATGAGTTCTATATCCGATTTCGAAAGATTTTATACCTCATTTCAGTAAAATTACTCATTGGTTAGAAACCATGCGTCAGTATAAACTGTCAAGTTTGGACATCAATTGAAATCTCATTAAAATATGTAGCGCGATGATCCAATTTCTTCGCCGTGACATAAAAACTTTAATAACGTATTAAAATTCCTACCAAACTTACTCGATAACTCGAAGACGATGTATTTATTATCCATATTTCATAAGCGTATTACCAATAATAATAAGCAGGCTCGTAATACTCGATGCAATAAAATCGGTTTTACGCGAACTAAACATTGCTTAACTTGCGACTTCTTTACGCTACAGCTAAAAGCAATAAGGAAATCATAAAAGCATATCCTGTCCCATATATAGGACTGCACTCATCACGATTCCAGCGACACCAAGAAGAATAAAACTGAAACAACCGAATCGTTAAATTCAAATGACCTAGTTATTAAGGGATACATTTTCGTTTATTACATGAACGGTATTCGCATTAATCTCGAATTACAGCATAACTATATATCATACCTGTATAACACAACAAAAGATTTGAACGGCTTACCTTAGCAATACTTAAATGCACGCTCGCTTTATTGTCATAATAATTTATAGATCTATTAAACTGCAGTTACCTCTTGCAACCATCTATCTTATGTACACATTATTCCGCTTCGATGATGTTCGTATACCCCAATAACGTTACATACCTGGCATTCTATGATTCTATTGAAGAAGAAGAGTGAAAGTTTGTTATTTACGCGCTAATTTCTTCACTGTATTAGACTCAATTAATGGAAGCGGTGCAATTTACCATCTTTCAATATTCTATTGATTTGGTTTTAATAAAGATAAAATGGTGATTATGATATAATTACTACCACACCACAATTAATCCACGTCAAGTAATTAATTTAACGATTAACAAAGAAACAAGCTCTAATTTCCTTGCATTATCTGCTAAAACAATCACGATGGAATATAAAGTGTACTTGTGGTATCTCTTTATATAAATAATAACTCTTGTGAAACGTTGGAATCAAAACCTTATTAACAGTGACATTCCCATTTCAGATTAAATTCGATTTCTTAATTGTTAATGAGTCAGCAATGTTTCAATAACCGCAATTAGAGTCATATCGCCAATTATGAAGAACTTTTGCAAAATTATTTTTGTTGACATACCTGCAATACATTACTTCTAGAAGATGTGCAAATAAATGTTTCGTAATTGCAAATATATATTACGTCAGATCCAGTGGCAAGTTGTCATATTTCATCATTTACAAGTTAGTCTGGCTTGCAGTTGGTATAAGATGTAATACATCATGTCTAAATATGCAGTTCCTCTCAGAAAAATGTATGTACATGAAACCCTACACACCTGACTATAAACTTTGTAACAGCTGAATGTATAAATGCTTCGTTTCTTTTAAAATCTCTTGTCTTAATGTAAGAAAAAAATGTGTATTCTTTTGTATTTCGTAGAGTGTTATATAAAACAAAATATTAATTGTTCATGGGAAAGGGTATAAGAACCAAACTCTCCTTCTTGTACCTATAGATTCTACTCCTAAGTTACCGTAATCTGACATGCCTTGCCTAACGAAAGATTTTCCATTCTAGCGAGGTTGACACCAGAAGCTACAGTGACCTTCTAGTATTCTTCATCCACTTTTTGCTCCTAAACAAGTCACTTCACCCGTACGCATCCATAAAGAAGCATCCAATAAAGTTTTAGTGACGACCAATACCTGCAGTTACGATGTTTGTTCTTCGGGATTCCTGAATTACAGAAGCCACTTAAAAGCTCAGCATCAATGGTCAATCCATATTCTATCTAGTTACTAAAAAGATTCCATATCAGAAACCTGCTTTCCGGGTAATTTATGAAGTTTTATTAGATTTGCGAAATCACGTTAACTACAACATACTTGCGTCTGCAATCATCCTGGGCATTCCATAACAATTCAAGGAGTACTCGATTGAATTTCCATAAGACGTCCCGGTGTGACAGAGGTCCGACTTGCATTACTTACGTGAATCCACGAGGAGTATATTTCGGGACGAAACATCTTTTGAGGAGGGGGCAATGTGGCAACATAATGGTGCGTTCATCAAGGTTTCCTTCAATAGATCAAACGACAATTGACAGTCATCGCTCCAAACGAATGACCGATCTTCCATCAACTGAGTCAGTGGTTTTGCAATTTTGTACACTCCATTTCTTCACAGCTTCCACTTTCTGTGGATCGACTGCTACTAATTTCTTAGTCACCACATGTCTTAAATAATGAACCTTTTATGGCAAAGGTGACACTTTTCCGGACTGAGTGTTAGGTTAGCAACAAGTAACCGTAGAAAAATCTCTTCTAAATTTTTTATATGTTCTTGAAATGTTCTGCACAACGATCACATCATCGAGATACACCAAACAGATCTTCCACGAAAATCCTCTCGACACTGTGTCCACCAGCCTTTCAAGTACCCACAGTGAATGCTGTTTTCTCTTAATCGTTCGGCTCCATTCCTATCTCCCAGTAACCGCTCTTTAAGTCCAGGGTAGAAAACCACTTAGAGCCCACTAAAGTAGGTGTCATCTATACGTGACAAAGAATAACTATCTTTCTTAGTTACATTATTCAATTAGCGGTAGTCGACACAAAATCTAATGGATCCATCCTTTTTCTTTACCTGTACCACTGGCGACGCCCATGGAAAGCGGAAGGTTCAATCATGCCTTCTCCCTCCATATCTTTTATTATTCGGTCAACCTTTTTCACGACTTGCTAGTGGCAGTCTCCTTGGCCATTAGCGGATTGGATTAGGATCGCTAGTATTAATTTTATCGGTGACTAAGCTAGTTCTTCTCTTTGTGCGGTCATTAGTTTCAAAGCTATCTTGATACCGATTCATCAGACCTTTAACTTGATATTGTTGGTTTTGGTTTAATCCTCTAGATGTCGCGTCCACTACCTTCAGGATTTCCAATTAGACTGGAAGAATTCTTCTTGAGCTGTACCCGATAAACAATAGCCGACACTGGACAACACAAGCCCAGAATAGTACCCTTCTTCAAAGTTAGGTACATAACTATTCTAACCCACTCAGTGACTTAAGAAGTTTAGGTTTTGATCATCACAAAATTGAAACTGATAGTCTGGACCAATCACGTTTAATGCTTGAAACAGTTGTGTCCTAAACTGGTAAGGCTCTCGTACAACAAAAGATGGCAACTTTACTTAGCTTCTAGTCATAAATTTAATTTGTCTTCCATCTGTATTTTAGATCGACCCTATTGTGGCTGATCTTTTATGGACCCAATTTTTATAAATTTGGCCTGTGAGCATAGACAGCTGAACATACAACTAGTATCCCACAATTTTATTATTTCATTTCAGTATCTTCCATTACGGAAGTGGTACGATTACTGGAAGGTCGTATACTCAACTTACTAATTCAAAAATACATTTTTATCGTTATGGTTGTAAATGATTCTAACTTCGTACGCTTAATATCTTTGGCGTCGCGTGTGTTGTACAACAACTAACTAATTTTGGTTAAAAATATGAGTAAACGAAAATTTAATGATGAAAAAGCTTTGATTTTATTCCAATATTCATTATTTAAGTCTGTATATTTATTGCAATATTTAAATCGCTAGAAAATATTGTTTCATAAAAATATAAATTTAAATTTAAATAAATCAAGATAACTATAATGGTTAGGTGTCTACTCAGTGATGTGAGATCGCTGGGTCTAGAATTCATATCACAGAGGGGACGTGGACATTTTCCTGAAGAATTGTATCCAGATTGATCTATCATTCACTGTTAAGGATAGATTTATTACGAGAGCAGCATTATAAACAGCGAGATAGTACTGTAGCCATTGAACACGTTGACATATACACAAATTACGCAGCAAGAGTTGCAAAAATAATCAAAAAACAAGACAGTTTAAGAAGCCGAGCAAACTAGCACCGACCACCAGACAAAAGAAAGTATCAGCTTCATTCGGATATGAACGAAAAATCCAATTGATCAACGTAGCAATTTCCGAAGGAATAATGCCCTTTATAACCCACACCCACATACATAATCCTTTTATAAACTTTCAATACCCGCCTTTATTGACTTTAAAATCATTAGCAAAACGTGGATTTATTTTTTTTACACATTTAATTTTATTTATTTAACGTCGAGTTAATGAATTTTGTATCTTTGTGCTTTTATTATTTTTTGTGGTTTTTATTTTACTTTGTTTTGTTTTTGTATTGTAATATATGCCTACATGTTTGCTACTGTGATGCCACTAAAGCCTGAAGTGAGTTTCTAATATGAGGGCTATATTAGAATCTCAAAATGAATTCTTTTGATTAAAACTTGCTTTAGGCACTTATTCAACTTGTGTGGACGACTATTTTAATTTACAAATTTATTAATATTAAATGAAAACAAAAATATATTGGAAGCCAAATCTAAAATAATTTAAAAAAAAGAAAACAGAACTCTTCGGCTAGCGGAATAATAATTAGCGAATAAGAGATTATCAAAAGAAGAAAAGATATTACGTTGTCTATCAATTAATATCATTCACACACACATTCACTACATTCAGGTTTGATTTCTGACAGTTAAACTTTGAAATTGGTTAAATATGTGAAGACAACTCTTCTTGCTTTAATATTCACATAAAAGATCTTGTCTCTTATCATTATACTCAGCAGTTTAAGAGGTGCTTTAGATATAGTTGTGCAAATCTATTGAACGACTTATTACTTCAGACAGAATCTTTTCTACCTGTTACGCATTTAATCGACCGGAAAGCTGCTTCAAAAAATACGAAACATAGTTATATAAAACTATTGAATGTTATACATTATCTATAACTCCTTTTCAAAATCCTCAACATTAAATAAACGATCACTGATTTACCTTTCTCCATATTTTTACAACGTGCTAATTTAATATCTCCTCGCGGAAGATATATTCACTCAAAAGCATTAGATATAATTGAACCTTTTCTTCCGTATACAATTAATTCTTTTCTTCTTATTACCATAAATACATCAAAGAAAGTATGATGCTCTGAATTAGATATAAATGAGGCTCTCATACTAATGTAAGTATAAATAAATGCATTTATAAATACAGAGATGGATTCCCAAGGCAGAAAATTATAATGTTACGTACCTTTAATTATGACATTTACATATCAAGAAGAAAAATATTTTTGCCTGACAACACTGGTATTTAAACTGTCAGTGGGAAACTTTTATTTGTCGAATCATTTAAAAACACATCACCTTCGAAATCCGTTACGGAAACACTGTTAAAAAGAATGACTGACGCGTGATATCTCGCTGCACGATCCTTCCATCAACGTAAAAAAATTTAACTTTATGTACCAGATGAATTTAGGTAACAATTCCTGTACAGTCTTAAAGCTGTAACGTCTTTACCGTATATATAAATTATACGATTAGAATCATATTTTATTAGAATGGTAATTAATCTATATAATATTTTATTATTTATTGAATTGAACACAACGTCCTGACATACTGCAGAACTTTCTTAATATTGAACGTGTTAGTAATCAATAGAAGCATTTAAATCTTGATTTTCATTTATTTTATCATAAATGAAAACCACAACAAAGGATACAATGTAGCGTGCAGCACATAGTAACTTCTTGTCAGGCAACATTTTATATGGGATAATTATAGAGAAATCATAAGAAGTTGATCAGTCGGAGAGAAAACTGCAGAAGCAGTTTAATAGACAAGGGGAATGAAATGGTAATCGCTACCAGATAAGTCGCTAAACATCTGTTTTATTTCTTTAATCCTTATATCCTATCTTATGTAGTAAGAACATTTAATCGTAATTATATATCTTCGCAAATTACAAATGACGGGATCTCAACAAATTATCGTATAAATGATTTAATTTTTGTTATGTAGGTAGTTATTTACGACGAGTACAATCTTTGTTACTAAACCTAAATACGTTCGAAGAGTCGTTAAATTAGAAGAAAAGAAAGAAATAACAAATAGATGAAGAGAATACCACTTTCTATTGAATAGTACAAACTTGATGGTATCAATCTGGAATTTTTTCAACAATTTTACTTTGAAATGCTAATGGGGGAGGGGGAGGACATGTTATCGCAAATTATTCGTAACTAGAACAGTACAAAAAGTTGCTCACTTTTACATTGACTAACACAGGTTGCAGCCAATTTCTGTCGATATTAAACGGAAAACGAACATAATATAGTAATAAAATATACAGTAACATCATGCATGTTCGTAAGGGCGATGTAACTAGCGCAAAAGTATCCGAAACGGAAAAAGCATGTGCTTTGCCAAAAATGGATTAAAACAACATGCCTGCACACACCACACACAAAAAAAAATTTGATAATAAAAAAATACTGCAGTCGTTCATTAATTTAGTAAGAGCGGCTCGATGGCACCGTGTTAAGAGCGCTTGTAACCATGGTGCCATTCTTAAAGGTAGATACTTCGCTCTAGCTACCTTTTGCTGTTATGATATAATTTAGGACTCAATACTACTTACAGACACACTAAATTGTATAGCGAGAACTGTAGTGGTAATCGAGACAAGCAAATGTGACTAAGCTGTACTAACGACAAAAAAAGAGCATTTCACATAGGGAGCTGTTGATACTGTATATTGAATCATGTCTAACCAGAAGTCTATTAAGTATATTAAGTCTAATTCGTCTAATGTACTGCTGAACAAGCAATGTCTTTAACAAGGTATTGTTCAAAATGCCCTTTTGTACCATGTAGTAGTTTTTGTGCATTTTGACGATTTACCAAAAACTGCTTTTATAATCGATACATCAAAAAAGATTGAAGAGGTCTATCTTCTTTGAGATTAGTAGCACCATCTACCTTTTAACTCACATATTACGTGTGTTTGAATATAATACAGTTGATGTCAGAAGACCCGATGTATTAAATACTGATATTGGAGTAACTTGTGATGATCTTGATGCAGAAAGGGGCTAGAAATTAATAGCTGACCTGCAAATTCTGTTTAATGCTTGAGTGTTCATGAAACATTATAATTGAAACAATTGAGTTTAAAGGAATTGTTGCGTTCCAAAGAAATACTTAATCTATAAATAATGATTTTAGAACTATTTTCGGCTAGGAAAATACCTCAAAGCATACAATAGAATTTTCATACAAATCAAGCTTTACAAAAAATTGCATTCGGTCTAACGATGTAAACACCAAAGTTTAATCTCTCCTAATGCAATTACATTGAAAAGGAATAAACGTTTAAAGTGGAACCAAAACAGCAGACTTCGCAGAAGAATTGTATGTTGTATGACGCCAAACGTGACTCTTTGAGGTGAAGTGAATTTGAAATTTTTGGCGTGGCAGATAATTAGGGCTAACACTAATTCAAAACCAATATGAAGGTTTCCCACAACTACATATTGAAAAAAAGATATTCTACTTTGCACAAAGGATTTATTAAAGTCTTTAACTACAGTTTGCCGCACCCCAGGAAAAATATTTTGACACTTTAATCAATATCTTCAAAACTAAGCGATGTTGACTGTTCACTGCCGAATTTTAAGAACAAGCTAGCTCTAAAACGAGCAAAAACTTGTTTTAATCATACAAACGACAAAGGGCCTAATCCTAACCACACTGAAACTAATTTGTTTCGATTTTCAAAAAAATTTGCCATTTCTGGTAACCAATATGATGTATGAGTTTTAAAACGACAATTCCATGGTTCCATAATTTTAATTAATGCCATTGTCACCGACCAAGCTTATTTTCAGAAATTTGTCCTCTAAGTCAAATTAAACCTTTTAACCGTCGGTTCTTACAAAACCAGAACTATGTCATCTCAATGGTAAATTTAGCAATTCTAATGAACTTAAATTTGAGTTTATTTCTGTCTAACATCAAACCGAACTACGAGCAATGTAACAATAAGCTTCCTTATTACTTCTAACTCCTGAAACTTTGACAAAAAAATGTGTTCTAAATCTTTATGTCTTCTTCAGTATATTTCAGTTTCTGTCATCACTAAATGTTGATTATCTCGTGAAGATCCGCTTGTAAAATAACAAATCGTTGGTACCAGTATGTGATATAGATCATGGAATTGAGTACCATTTCCACTTGAAACAATTGGCAGAAGCCTCTCCCACATCATCAGCACTAGCATCTTCTGTTCCTCGTTACAACTTGTCTAAAACTCGTTGACTCCTTTGATTTACAGATTATCTTTTCTAATTGGTTAGCACAGTCTCCTAATAAGATCCCAGAAATGAAACACAAATTCAGGCAACACTTTTATACATGTAGATGACTTGAACCTATCGTACCTTTACTGTACAATTTAAAGCCTCAAAAGCATTCATGAAGCTGATTTAGTAAAGTTGCAAACTTGGCCTCAATTGAAGGCATTGCTGAAAAAAGTATCTTTCAATTTTTAGCTTGAAATGCCAGTTCAGAATCTTTTTTGTTATTCTTGATTTTTCAATCATCGAATTTAGCAAATGTGTATCTCTGGCTATGGAAAACGTTCTTTCCCAGCTATCGTCCTCCAAAACAATATTCAATACAAAACCAACTAAATTTTTTGTACACTTCTAACTATGGGTAGAACCAGCTTTAGATCAACTAACAATACAATAATACAAACGATTATTAACCGTTTTATTTCAGTTGTTTTCTATTACATGCGGCTATTAATTTTCTATTCCAGTTAGGCAATATTTTGAATGGATACATATCTGTATGATCTGATTACAACACTGTTTACACATCATTCTATACAACCAGGCTCTTAATTACCCGTCTTTAGCGTCTTAAACGTACGATGATTAGCGAAACAATTTACCCTTTTGGGTAAATGCATGCAACTAGTTTTATTTGAAGCATAATGATCCTCTAATAACAAGCCTATACATAGTAAATTAATAAGGAACTTGTCTTCGATCGTACAATAATGATAACCTGCCGTGCTATTTATGTCTCTTGTATAATGGCATTTTTGACGGGCTAATGGATTCCAAGCTCCTTATTAACTCAAACCGATGTAGTATACATATTTTTTAGAATATAATAGTAACTTTTAATGATACTGATCCTACGCTGCAGATTATATGTAATTTGCATCGGCTCTGACATAATTCGAACCGTGAAAAAGAAATCCATCTACAGATTACCGAGTAATTTGCATAGGAATATGCGTATAAATGATAACGATACAATGATAAAATAAAATTAAGCAAATGCGGCGTATAATCAGATAATTGCTTTTTGCCGCCCTTCAAGTGACGATGTATGGCATCGCAATCAAATCACGGACAGCCAAGACACGCACAAGAGCAACAACCCACGTCCATAGATGTCAACAAGAAATTTTTACTTGATTGATGTTCTCCTTGACTGTAATACAGAAAAGCACGCGTTGCTTTTTTTTATTTGTAAGGAAAAAAAACATGCGCGGCAAACTGCTTTAACATTAACATGTTGGTTTTGCTATCGGGTAAAGGAAATGATTTAATTTCAAGCTGACAGATCTGGATTAGAAATGTAAATGGTTGGAATATTTTTAATTCCGTCAACTGGGCTGGAGCAAGCTTTCTAACACAACCTTATTGGTATTATACTTTTTTATAGTTGTTATTACTACTACTTGATCGAAAAAGGTTTAACATTCTAGTTATCAAATCAAATAACAAATTTATTTAATATATATACAGGGTGTCCCAGCTGACACGGTTTCTTTGATAATATGTTTATTTCACAGTATAGAGAAAAAAGTTTCAAATAAAAGTTGTCCCGATGCATAGTTAGAAAATATTTTCAAATATACAGGGTGTCCCAATCATAGAAAAAGCGTATGTAACTTTATTATTTTAAATGGATCACCCTATATATTATACCTTTTTTAAATTCTACATGATATTTTAAGTAACTTTTATTAAGACCTTCCTAGATCTATGTACTTTTGTTTTCGAGAAAATAAATATTTTATCAAAAATGTTGCAATTGCAGCGCTGTCGTTAATGAGCTGTAGGATCAAAACTAAAAAAGGTAGAAAATTTTCGTTTGCGCAAATTGATACGTCTTGAATTGCTTTACTATTTCCAATATTAAGATGTACGGATCCTTTTGTTGACATACAGTTACTGGAGCCAACTTTTGGAAACATTTAAATACCTATAACTTTGTTTTTTTTTAAGAGAAAAATGTATATTTCTTTTGCTACTGTCGAAACAGACCACTTCAATTTGCACAAAGTAGGCTACGTAACAATAATATTATGACAGATATATTTAATAATCATTTGTACCTTTTATAATTTCCCAAGAAGAAATGTATCCATAATATTTGTAGAAAAAATGAAAAAGAAAAACAAAATATTTCAAAAGCTACTGAAGCATTCAAATCATTCACAAAGAAACATTGTTTCACTAAACAAATATTAATGTAATTGAACCGAATTGAAGAATAAACTTTA
The DNA here is from genome assembly GCA_023690525.1 of Holotrichia oblita. Taxonomy (NCBI): domain Eukaryota; kingdom Metazoa; phylum Arthropoda; class Insecta; order Coleoptera; family Scarabaeidae; genus Holotrichia; species Holotrichia oblita. Next base: position 159,716,049 of record CM043017.1, on the reverse strand, counting down.
TGGATACGACTAGAAAATCAAAAAATAGGGAAATGTGAAAAATGAGATAAATCTATTTCCGAAAAACAGAAGTACAGAATCGTAAATGAAATCAGTGTTACTATTACACGAAGCATTGCAGAAATAGGGTTTAAATGATGTATGGTAGATCAACAGAGAAAGCGAAAGCGCCAATGATCATTCATCATTAGAAATGGACCAGGTGGTTTCGACCTTTTCGGTCTCGTCAGCGCCCCTTCAAATGCAAGACCTACTTTTGTCGCAGAATCAAATTAATTTTATACTTCAAAGTGTGATTTGACATGATGTGAAGAAGTATTGCAGAATTAGTGAGTTTACAGTACCAATCAAGTTTAATTATGTCGTTATTGTCGGTATCCAAAAAGGGTACCATGCGATCTTTCTCCGTTTCCATAGTGAATTTAAGATTATTTTTCTTTGTCAATATATTCACCTGCAAGACGGATACATTTTTCACATCTTTCAATTAATTTATTTATACCCTCATAAAAAATAATTTCTCTTTATCTGCAAAATACGCCGAAACTGCCTCCTTGACTTCATCATCGGCAGTAAATTTTTTACCCCGCAGCTCTTTTTTCATTTTCGGAAACAGGTAATAATCACTCGGGGCCAGGTCTGGGCTGTAGGGTGGGTGATTCACAATTTCGAAGCCCACCTTATGCAGGGCAGCTAACGCAACGCGGCTCTTGTGGACTGGCGCGTTGTCGTGCAAAAGCAGCACACCTTTCGTCAATTTTCCCCGTCTTTTCTCTTTAATGGCTTCTTTTAGTCGCTGTAATATTGAAGCGTAATAATCTCCGGTTATAGAAACATCTTTATCTTTATAATCAATCAACAATATTCCTTCCGAGTCCCAAAATACCGTTGCCATGAGTTTCCCAGCTGATTGTGACACTTTAAATTTCTTGGGAGGTGCTGTGCCCTTTTTATGCCACTGCATGGAGTCTTGTTTGGACTCAGGTTCATAATGATTAACCCAAGTTTCGTCTCCAGTAACAACTAGACTCAATACACCATCCTCGTCTTCATTACAGAGGTCCGAAAATGCACGCGAACACTCTACGCGCTGTTGTTTTTGCGGCGGCGTGAGCATTCTCGACACCCATCTTGCGCTGACCGTAGACATGCCGAGATGATCGTGCAGGATTTTAAAAATTGTTGTATCGGATACTCCAACCATTTCTGCGAGTTGTTTCTTCTTTAGTCGAGCATCTTCGAGTACAATTTTTTCAACTTTTTGGATAAGTGCTGGCGTGGTCACCTCAATGCTCCTGTCCGGCCTCGGGTCGTCTTCAAGGGATTCCAAATAAACTATGCCACTTGTACACCATGGTTTTTCCTGGACAAGAGTCGCCGTAAACCAATGACATCTCATTCATTATGGTCGCGACTGATTTTGCTTGCCTGGTAAGGAACTTTATAACGGCACGATATTCGATTTTTTCCATATTTCACTTTTCACTCCTGATTATGTTACTTGGTTGACGATAGCTCAAAGACTAACTGTCTAATAACAATGAAACTTCGTATTTATACTAATTATGGGTCGCTGCACAGGCCACGCTCCCAATGCGCCTATCCGCCCCCCTACAACCCGCTCATTCCGCGAATATAAAAACGCTCCCTCGTAAGTACATTGTCAAGTTCAGTTTCTGGAGGAGACACAAGTAGATTATCAACGTTTTGAAACACAAATGGAAAATGGAAGTCAACATTGGTTTGAACACATTGATTCCATCTGGTAGGTCGGAAATAGTGCCACCAGGTGTTAGAACAATACACAGTCGGTACAGCAGGTACCGTTCTAGCTTGGACAATTCATGGATTGTGTTGAAGTCTTCCAGTAGTTGCCGCGTAGATAAGTTTACACTTGACGTTTCGCTGATCATGCTGTCAGCTTCTTCAGAAGATCCGGAAGACAAACCCGGAAGACTTCAACACAGGAAACGACGGTCGTTAAAATCTCTCAAGAATTCATAGATTTTCAGTCTCGTTAAATATCTTGATCTACTAGCAGTTCAGTGGCGTTGCCATATATGGCTTACGATGATGTAACAATTGAAAACGTTTTCAGACATGTTTTCATTTTGTTTAAGGTTTGTTTCCCAAATGAATCACACATTGAAATGGTGACATAAATATCATCCTGATTGTGTTGTGAGTGTATGAAACATCTTCCGATAGATATGGCGTCATTTTACATGTTTGATGACGTGATTGATTATTTTCTAAAATCAGTGACTGATTTATCACAATCCACATTTATTTAAAAGATTTCTAAGATATATAACAAATGAAAATTTAACATTAGCCAGGCAATGATGGTAGGTATGATTTGAATCCCACTGAGAATCTATTGTAACTTCTCAAACGGAAAATTTATTTCTTTTAAGTTTAATATATTTAGTGTGTATTATTTTGACTTTTTTTTATTGGTTAAATTAATTTATCGTTTTCAATATTTTTCATTCTTTCTTTTACTGTAAATCTTTATTTGAATTTCTTGAATTTCTTTTGGAAATATGATTCAACTCAGAATGACTAGGTGTCCGGCTTTCCAACAGCTTTGTTTTCATGAAATTTACCAAGAAATCGTTGGATACAAGTTCATATAAAAATTTCTAAAATAAATCACACTAGTAGGTGGATTAACGCATTGTCCAGCTTGAGCTACATACAAATTTTGGCATTTTACAATTCTTCAATATCGAGATGTACAGATGTTTCAAAAAAAATATGGGACAACTTATTATTATCTCTTAATTATAGATCCCAATTTTTTATCTGTGTAAATGGATCTAGCATATTCAGATTGTCATAATAGATTTCAAAGGTTATACATGAATATGTCACATTACAGATTATCAAAGGATGATCAATTCTGACGCTTTCAATTTCTGACAAGGACTTTGACATTAATGCAATTAATCAATCGAACGTCAATTTCACACAGTAATAGTTTAGTTGTCCCACTTTTTATACACACACCTGTACATTATCTGGTATGAGAGCTTATATTTACCAAAATGCTTTGTGACACAACCACAGACATCCTACTCTAGGCTATTACACTCATAACTGTGAAAAATAAAATGTCGAATCAAAAACACAATTCAATCAATCTGTATTATTAAGAGACACATTATTATTATTATAACGTTCTATTTCATACTATAACCCAAAATTACTACATAATGGTGATATTTTCAATTCTAGAATCTAATATGAAGAGAATGTAATATCATCCGAAAATTGTATAGTATCAAATAAATTTGCAATCTTTCTAGCCATTTAGATAACTTAATAGTATTCAAATCAACACTCTTCAAGAATAAAACAATCCTACGGCTTGTATTATTACGAAATAATATACAACAGATATTTTCAGCAAAGATCACGATGGACGATCAAGTTAAATTCTGCCTCGGGCTTATTATTCACGGCTAAAGCTTTAATAATTGTTATTCATTTTATGCGACACGGTGACATTAGGGCGTTATATAAATATATCTATAAATATGGATGTTACACCTACGAATAAGCTAGTATCTCCATTAAATAATAACCTGTCCTGAACTCGTGTCGGTCGCTATAATAAAACAACTGTTGTTGAATTCTTTTTGAGATACCAGCACTTTGCATGTGCGATGTATAAATATGATGTATATTTTAAAACAAAACGTGTTAGATAATTACAATAGGATACTATCAGAACTAACGGATTTAAAACAGAGAAATTTCCTTAGTTAGTATGATCATAGAAGTGGGCGTCATGCGGAAAGCATAACAAATAATTAAATAATAACAAAATGAGTTGAAGGAAGACGTTTTGTTTGTTTACGTGTGTAGATTACACTATTTAAAGTAAGAACGAGTAACGTAGCTATAAACCTAATATGATACCAACTACTTACTATATAATTTCCTCTCACCTTTCAAATAAAATTGTGTTTCCTGAAAATAGATTTAACAGTAACTTCCAAGAACAGAACACAATTTTCTCTGGTCAGATCATGATTACTTATATCTACGTATAGATGAGCAATCTTGCATGGTTGCTAGTGGAGGCATAAGACTACAATACAGCCAAAATATTTTCATATTTAAATCAGCTTAAAAAGACAGTTTGTTTCTACAAGTTCACGTTATTACTATTGTGACGATTAAGAAGTTCCTTCTTCATAAGTTTGAGCCATCCACTCATATATTTTCTAGAAAAATTATTACGTATCGCAAACTCATTCAAAAACGTGGTCAATACTGTTGTTTCTTGCTGAAGATTTCTCTGTTTAGTGTCGCACTACCTCAGTCATGATTAACTTGACAATATTTTTGTAAAAAGTCACTGACCGAGGCTTGCAGCTAGTTAGAGAGAACTTAATAGTAAGTCCTCCTTGTTTTAATGCTCAATAATAAACCAGAAAACATAAGCGTTCCCATTAACATTTTTTTTTTCTTGAGTAAGTAGGTAAGGGTGCACTTGAGACATCCCCCACCACTCCTACCTCCGTCAGTAGGTGGAGGATTGAGTCCGTGAAATTTGAAAGGTGAGGGAGGAGCGTGAAGAACTTCTAAACAACTTCTGAAAAACCTAGACCTAGATTCAGATGTTGTTCACACGCTTCTCCAACCTTTCAATTTCGCGGGCTTGATCCCCACCTACTGACGGAAGTAGGAGTGGTGGGGGTATCTCAAGTGTCCGCTTACTGTACTGGAGTATTTCTCAAAACTAGATTTCTTTTATTTTTATGCACACCCTGTATAAGAACAACTTTCATGTACCACCTCCATGTATTTGTCATGAGTCTGTAATTATACCGAATGAAGAAAATTAGAAGCGTGTATGAACAATTCAAATTTATTTAAAAGCAGTAAAGATCAGGAAAAAAAGGGACAAGTCCGAAACAAAGAGCATCTCCGCATAATTTAATTTTTTTGACAACTTGCTCCTGTCTAATAAAGACGCATAAATCATTAGCAACAAAGGAGCTTACAAACTTTAATTTAGCCTTGGAACAAAATAAGAAATCACGTACAGAAAGTTGTATCTCAAAAAGTGGTCAAAAATCTCTTAATACTTGAGTACTTGAATACCCCACCAAAAAAATACTCAAAAAATTTGAAGATTTTCAAAAAACCCGACCTGAACTGGATGCAATCTTGAAACTATAAACGCAGCCAAAGCTTCAACTTTTAACAGAATTAATGTGGAACAATTCTTAAATAACTACACAGACAACATAAGTTGGATCTGGATGAATGCCTGCAATTATTTTTTGTAAAGTATATCAGGAGACAAGCTGTTTTAGATCTAAGAGAGCACAGACTTGTACTGCTGGTTTTATACTGTCTAATCATACTCAACTGACTACCATTTATAATGCTAAATTACTAACTTGACAACTCTGTCTTATTTGCATGCCTTCGTTCCTTGAGTAGTTCCAAGAGAGTTCCAGTACAGCCGATTAACTAGATACTGTTATAATGACGTGCAAAATTGACGTGAAACTCACAGAGTAGAAACAACAGTCAGAGATTTATTAAAAGAAATTGTAGATGAAGCTACCAAAGCCATAGTTAAAATAATACATTCTGGTTTCACTATTGTTCAACCAATTGTTCTTTCAATTTATTTTTCCAAGAAAATCTTTCACAAAATTTAATAATCTAAACTACACCAATATATCTGAAACAAAATAAATGAATTGGAAACATTGAACAAATTAAAATTAAACCCTCAGCCCTCACAGTTCTGGACAATTTCTTTTTCCCAAAAGCCTTCCAAAATTTTTAAGTATAACAGGAAGATAATAAGCAAGAATCATTGTTTACTACAATTTTGCAAATCTTTAATTACATGAACAATTGCAAGAATAATACTATATTCAAAGTCATTTATAATTGACATACATATAATGGATATTCAAAGTCATTTATTTGTCTGAAGTGGATAGCCAAATCGAAATAAATTCGATAAGTTTTAGAAGACCTGAAGCAAAGAGGAATTAGAAAATGAAATGAGATAACGTAAGACACTATTAAAGGCAAGAACAAAATTTAAAAAAAGGAGGCCATGGAGAAACTAATGGAAAGCATCACAATTCTGTTTAATACAGAAATGGGGAAGCTTATTTATTTTAAAAGGAAATTAAACCTCTATAGACAACAATTTCATGGTATAATATAACGAATAACATATCTAACATAGCATTCGACAACGTTAATGTCAACTACTTCGTACTCCTCCTGAATGACTGCACACTTTAGAAACAAATACTTGTTACTAAGTATCCATTCAGGCATGCGTGATTAGATTGCACCAGCATATTTGTGCGTACGAATGTGCGAATTAATAATTACCTATCTACTGCTGCTACACTAAAATCGATGGCTCTTCAATAAATAACGATGCACTTAATCGCATCTAATAAGGCAGTAAACTAAAGTGCTAAAACATAGATACAAATTAGCTTCTTAGAATACCAAATATATTTACATCGAGGGTTACGACGAAGTCGGAATACAAGATGCAATACTACAAGAAAGTTACCTGCAATAAACGTAGAATTTAAACCGCTAATGAAAAGAGAAGCAATTATTGAAGTAAGTAGTGTTGTTACCGGTGAAATAGTTTGAATTACTTACGCTCCGAGAGACGTGTGTGGTCGTTAATGAAAGTGCATACACTTCTTACCATTAATTAGAACATAATTATGCATTGAAGAAATTCTTTTCAAAATGCTCCGAATTATCTAGAACAAATTGCAAATAATTTCAAAAGAAAGTTGTTCAAATAGTTGCTCTCATTTAAAATAATGATTCTATTTAAAATATATACGCGTCTAAATCGTTTCAATTGTTTAATATATACAACTTTCTTCAAACTCGTATTATACCAGATTATTTTTTACTTCTTGGACGAATTTTATCATTTTTTTTTAAATTCTTCATTAAATGGTCATGTCCGAAATTACAACAATTTTGCATGTACCGACATTATTGTTCAAAAAAAAAACTAGCTTACTATATTTCAGTGCATATTCTACATTGGAATGCTCAGTGTCTCATTACAATCAAAAATTCCTAACATTGTCTGCGAGATAAGACCAATTTTGTGCGGTAGCAATTACCCCGTAAAGGAAGTCTTCCTACGTGCATAACTGTAAAAGACGTGAGACAAAGGTATTTCGTTGCCGGTGGTAGTGCACCGACTCGTGTAAAACGTTTGGATAATTGACAACTCACCAAAAAGGTTAACAATAGCGCCTACCTTCACGGTTTATAAGCACCTACAGAATCGAAACTCTCAGGTACAACCTAGGTTTGGCAAGAGACGAAGTAATAACGATGGCGTCTCTAATAGTACAAATTAGTTTAATGTATGTACAATTGAAAAAGATATGTTTACACAATGGCATAACAAAGAATATAAAATAAACAATAACAGCATAATGGTAACGCACTAATAAAATGAGCTTTGAATCGTAGTGTAAAGATTTCTCAAATATTTCTAATATTGAAGTGGAGAGTTGTATTTTTACAAAAAAAAAAACTTACAACTGAAACTAATATCTTGGTTTCTGACATTTATTTATAGTTCTAAAGCCATTTAAGATTCAATAACTAACTCGGTCTAAAACACTACAAAACAACTAATCAATTCGTTGTTCAAATCAATCCGGAAAGTGCAACAGGTTCACAAAAAATGCATACAACAAAACTCATATTCTGCAAGTGTGAGGAGATAGGTCTGCAAGAGAGTCGAAGAGGAACTTGCAGCAATCATTCATCACCATCATTAGATAGATCTTGAAGTCATATTGTATAAAAGTTTCTAGTTGCGTCAAGAAATTCAACATGCATTGTGTCCTCGACCACGATAGCATTTTCAATCGATTCTGTTACAGAAAGGAACAAAAAATCAGTTAACAGACCCCATCATTAATAATATTGTAGTTATATAAAAGAGCTCTACTTTCAATTAGCTCCTTCTACTGTTTCAACAAGCCTGGAGATTGTTCGAATCACATTTAGTTACAACGACAATATGTGTGGTATAGGGCAAGCTAAGCATCAACTCCACGAAATGCAAAGCTATCCACCCTTTAAAATAGCGAAACCCAACCCTCCACCACTAAATTTGTGGAGGGTGGGGCTTCTTGCGAGCTGAGTCGACCTGCACTTTATAGCTTTGTTGGAAAAGTTCCTTAATGATAGGACGTCCAAGGGGCCTTCCGGCAGGCCCTAAAATGAAATGTCTGATTTTAGATATGACGTGAAGAAATTTTAACCATTTAAAGGTGCACAAAAAATTCCCTATTTAAAGTACAAGTTTCAACTTGATGACATCAGTAGTTTTCGAGTTATTATCTATTATATTATATTATATTATCTATATTCTTTATCCTTATTCAGTCACACACACATCCATGCCTATTGTTAATAGATGTGTACCGCCGGAAGAAAACAAGTCCTGCTGGAAGGACAAAATAAATTTCAATTGATGTCCTTCCAGCAGGCCCTAACGCTGTGTACAGCTGTCCTTCAGGAATCTTCTTCTGGCAGGACAGACTTCCAACTTCCAATATACAAAGACAGTATTTCTCTTACCTATTTTCATGTACGGTGCCCTAACATGGCCGAGTACCAAAAAATGATGACCAATTTTGCGATTATGTTAGTCAGGTGTACCATTGAAAGGGACGCTCTGCCGAGGAGCCCCTTGTTGGATCTGGTAGGCTTCCGATTCGGATTAAAAGCAGTCTATAACATCTCTCATCGCTATAGAAGCCACTCTCGTGACAGAAAAGCTAAAGGGCTTTTCGGCTCAGTCCCGAGCCATGATGCTGAAAAAATTCCAAACCATTCGGATTGATTTAGCATCTAAATTAACTTAGTTAAGCCAGTTTTTGTTTTCAATTCGCAATTCTCTTGGGAAGTAATACAACTAGAGATTAAAAAAGTATGAAAACAAACGTAATATGAAAGACACAATAAAAGCAGTGAAAAATCAACAAAAATCTGCCCCAGATGAACAACAACAACCAATGTTAAAATAAAACAAAATATTCTTCCACTCAAAGAAGCTTTAAAGAAACTTATTTAAACTTGTTGTTTTTCATTTTTATCACTTCATGTACAAGATATATTATCGAATCATTATTTCACTTTAAAATTATGTCAAGAAGTAATTATACTACTAAACACCTGCAAAAAAAATCAAGCGTTGCTCATAATTTAACTGTCAACGTAAAATGTAATGTGACGCCCTAAGATTAACCTTTCTGCTATAAACAGCATTCTTAAACTTTAAGTTCTCTGGGTGGAATTGGTACCTGCCTTAAATACTTCATTGACAATAGCAATTTTTTCTTAGTCATTATTTTATAGTCATCACAAGATCTTCTGGGCTAATCTACAATGAAAGCAAAGTGTATTAGAAGTAAATAATATAAAACTTTTGCTCGTAATTGTTGTTGTAAATATATATTTATATTCAACTAGTCTGCATTAAATTAAGAAAGTCTGTATCTTATTTACAATGTGAGGCATTAGTGCGTCAAATCACTTAGTGTGGCAAAACACTATACCTTTTACGCTAAAACTGCAGCCTGTCTTAAGTGACCTATTTTTCTATTACCAATACGAGTATATTTATGCAAAATATAATTACTTTGCCTATCTTGACTCAACTTTACACCAAGTAACAGGTTTTTCTTGATAGGTTCTTCATTCCTGTTATCATTCTGATACCTAAAGCTCTCATTTTCTTCTATGCCTTTTACTATGGCTTTCGGTGCAAAAGACGGGACGCACTAGATTCATTCATCATTCCAGTTACTTAAAATGTTCATTTTCACACTAAATAAGAGTTATTCTTCAATAAATTTCATTGCCATTCATATTGCACTTAGTCGTATTTAATAAAGTCAGATAAGCGAAGCAAAATTTTGTCATTAATAGAAAAGCAGGAATCATTTTTACACCAGCTGAGTTTCCATTTTTTTAAGTTTCACTTATATAAAAATATAAGTGAGACGAAAATACATATTAGTGAGACTACATTAACTAGAATCTAAAAAGATTCTAGTTAATGTAGAGTCAGAAGCCTTTTAGGCTAATAGTTTTAGATAAATACTAATAAAACGAAGCAAATACTAACAAGTGTATTTCTTGTTACAGGTATGGATTTGTCAAAGATGTTCGTATAACCATGCTGTTGAAAAGGTAAGATACGGCTAGTGCTGTGTTTAAAGATAAACCTTATTAACAATTATACAATTTTATTATGTATACAACAAACAACGATACCATAAAAAAAGGAAAAGGAAGGAGGAAGGAAGAAGGGAGAGATGCAACATCTAATATTTAGCATGACAATTTTATGTAAAATATTATTATTTTCAAAATATTAAATAAGATGATGAAACAGAATGTTTTGCAAAATAAAATCAAAAAATCGTTCTTTTTTAATTGAAACACAATTTTCTCAATAATAAATTTTAAGACCACAAATTTGCGTGTCTAGAAAAATACATGTCAAACAAAGTCGACTCAAAAAATCGAGTTTCCAAAATTTTGTGCTTGAAAAAATATTGTGACTCAAAAATGTGTGTGTTGAAAGCCTGTGACTCAAAAACATTAACGACAAAACTCTTGTGTTTGAAAAGCTATGCGTATTTTTCAAAGCGACAAATTACACTTCGAAAAATAGACAACTTTTTGAGTTAAAAATTTGGGTCAACAAAATTGTGACTAGAAAAGGTATATCTAACGTATGGTGAATGAAATCCGAACAAACTCAAAATGAGTTTAACAAAATATAACGCTTAATCTTTAATTAATTTTACATTTTTTAAGAACAGTCATACTTAACTAAAATTCACGAAAAAAAGTCTCAATTCCGTTGAGGTTAGCTTTCCGGACTTTAAAGGCACTATCTTTATCGACTTTTAAATTCCAGTTGTATTAATAGTTTTCAGCTTTATCTTTTTAATCTTACTTATCAAACAATCTACATTTTTTGATCGATATCCATCACTGTAGACGCTCCTCTTTAGATTAGCCCAGAAAGTTTCGATTTGTCTCAACTGTGGGACATTTCAGGCGTTAAAGTGTTCTTGGGACATATTCAATTCCCCGTTCGTCCAAGATGTTCAGAGTTGGTGTAGTGTAATGTGTGGACGCCAAGTCAGGCCACAAAATTATGTTCATCTCGGTCATGTTTATTAATAAATTTTCTAAGCACCGGAAGACACTTTTGTATATATGTCTGCGAACTGATCACCAAGCCATCTTTAAATATAAATACGGCGTTACTGATCCCACGTTCGCTAATGGCCAACCACAACAAAACCTTTTCTGGAAACTTGGTCTTATGTACATATATAGGGTGTTTCATAATATATGCGCAGGACTTCAGGATGTGATACCTCGTCCAAAAATTTGAAAAAAAGTTTCTATCAACTTGCCCTCTAAAATGCACCATTTTCGGGATACAGGGTGTTGAAATTTAATTAAAAAAATTCGTTTTTTGGAAATATCTCCGGAACCGTTTATCGTAAAGAAAACAGCTTTTGTAACCATTTTCTACTTATAATAAGCTAAGTTGTGTCCGAGAAAAACAAAATTTTAAGTCATAATTGGTGAAGATTTTGAAGAGGTAGTGGTTGTTTTTCTCCCCAACTTCTACGCCACTGGAAAAAAAAGTACGGTTTTGACATGCCCGTTTGAACCGCCGTCTTCTACATAAAAAAGGTACTGTTGATCATTTTAATTATAGAGCTCTAAAGATGACCGTTTTCATTTCCTGACAAAAATCAACTTTTATATTGAAAAACATGGTAAATTTTTTGAAATAAAAGTTTTATTTTACTAAGGGCCGGTTTTACAAACCTAGAATAAAGCAAGTATAAGTTATTCTCGGGATAACTGTTAGCACTTGCTAACACTTAACATTAGAGCAAGGAAGAAAAGCAAACGTTAACAACATAAAAATTGATTTTTTTCGAAAACGGTCAACTTTGGAGATCACGACCAACAGTACCTTTTTTGTGTAGAAAACATTGGCGGTTCAAATGGGTGTCTCAAAACCGTACTTTTTCCAGTGGCGTACAAGTTGTTGAGCAAAACAACCACTACTCCTTCAAAATCTTCACGAATTATTTATTTATTTATTAATTTATTTATTCATTTCATTCGCTTACAATTCACCATATACATAACCAGCCAAAAAAAAATCACTTGCGCCTGAAAATATATTGTGACACAACAATTTGTGAGTCAAAACGTGGGACTTAAAAACAGTCTGATAATTTTGTCATCGCCAATTTTGGAAACTATTTTTTTCAATCACGATTCTTTCAACAGTCATTTTTTCTCATACTAACTTTTCAGCCACAATTTTTTTTATTAATATCATTGGTTAGAAGATTTTGAGTTATACGTTCTTGAGCTATAATTTTCTAAAACGCAAATTTTGAAACCGCTTTATTCAGTCACTAATATTTTCACGTTCTGATGGTTAAACGAAGAACTTCATTAGGGGTGACATATTACACCACAAACTAAACTGGATTTTATTGGAAGTGGTAATACTGATCATTTTAGTCGTTTATTTTTATGTGTGGTGGGTGCTTAGTTGCAGTGACTCCGTAAGCTGTACTACTTGTCTAGCTATCACTACAACGCTCGCGTTGTAATTTTGTGTGTGTAAATTGTTTTCAACTGGCTTTGCGGCAGCATCATATCGCCTTTTATAACGCCGCGCTGTTAATCACTTTGCTCCCAACAGCGAATGGTAAGTCGATCCGGATTTCAACTCTCTGAGAACCACCCCCCCTCCGTCCCCCCAGATAATTGAAACTCGGCGGCTATTAACCCGTTTCGTTGCAAAGTAGGGAAAATGCGTTCAACGTTCGTTGGTTGAACATGCTGTTTCTTGAAGTTGCTCCTATATTGACAGATGGGATTATCGTTGTACAAATTGATGGCCCTCGAAGCAACAGCTTGATGTTAGTTTTCTTTTTAATAATAATACAACAAAGTACTGGTGCACACTGGTTATTCAAAGCAAATTGCCTTGTCAACATATGATGAGTTTCTTCAGTTTTAAATTCAAGTCTTTTAGAAATAGATTTGGTCACGTAGATTTTGTAATAGGGAGTTTATCATGGTGTTCTTGGTTAAATGATTCACTTCAACAAATGGACAATTTCAAGAGAACGTCACAAAGTTTCTAGTTGAAAAAATTATTATTATTATATAAATTAGAGTTAGAGAGAGACATATAATGTTGTAAAAAGTTAAGAGAGAATTGAAAGTAATGTTTTAAAAACCCACTTTAATTGACTTGAAGTTTTTGAACTACTCCGTATATAATTTCGTTACAAATATTATCATCGCTCTATATGTAACCAGACGATGCATCGAGTTGCAACAACTGCTCCACTTCTCGCTTCATTTGCCCCTGAGTATTTCCGGTTTCTCCAATACTCTTGTAATGCTGTACATACAAATGCGTCATCCCGGAGAATAACCGCAATTGTAACGCTGCTCAGTCAAGGCCGGCGTACGATTTACGAGTTACTAAACAAATACCAAAACTAATACGATATTCATATATAAGCATTAATAATTTATGTATACACATTTACATCCTTATGTACAAGTATAATATACACCAATTATCCTGTACAAATTAATTAATATAAACTGTCTTGGAGATTTGGATAACATGTCGATTGCGTGTCGATTTATTATAGATTTGTACACGTTAACTTAAAAATGTTTTAAATAAAGCTTTCTAAGAATTTTTATATAACTCAGTAGTCAATTTACACCGACATAATTTAGGCATCTATGATTCGGATCGTATAAAAGCACCATCATCAAAAACAATGGTTTGTGGAAAGTGCATTTCCTAAAGAACTATTTCAACCGAATTAAATATAAATTACTAAGAAATAGATATTATACGGAGATCGTGTTAATATCAAGAGCTGCTATTATTGTGAAAGTGTTACTTACGATGTACCCAAGACTATAATTGATCATAATGTTGAAACGGAAGTCACTCTTAGTATAATGCCCATAATACTAGCAGATGTACAGACGAGAAGTACTCATTGTTAATCCTTATATTTTAAATTGCTGTAAACATTAACCCAAATATATCTTGTTGGTTTTTTTAACTACAACTGGAGATCTTATGAAAAAATGACCACAAAAGAAACGCAATTCAAAAAGGTATAATAAGCACAAAATAAGTGTTAACGTAAAAAATTATTACTTCATTTTTTATAATGCATTCGTTACCATTCCATCATGTACACAAGGTATATATATTACAGATTGTATGTTTGTAAATTAATACTTTCGACCGTGTATATAAATTATATATGGTTTAAATTTCACTTCGTGGATATTACGTGTGACAGATCTTGGCCGCAATCGCAACGGACACGTTTTGGGCATAAAAATGCTCTGCTATAATATACGTGCTCGAGTAGGAAACGTATACCTACGTATTTACGTAAAAAAAATTAATGCTTAATTTTAACAGCTATTAAAAAGGAATTAACCCAAAACGAAGATCTCATTTGTCTCATTATTATTGCATCATTTCTCCTTGAATGCAAGAATCGTTGATAAATGAAGATAAGATATATTTTTTGCAGTTTATGAAGATGAATATTACCTATTTTGATCTTTGGAATCTTATCTTGGCAACAGATCTTACTACGTCCATTACAATGGTTTTATATCCACTGGCTTTAAAATTACTTCTGGGCTGCCGCAAGGCTCAAATTTTAAACCTATCTTATTTTATGTCTATATCAACGGTACCTTGTCAATAATATTGTGATGTTTATGCCTTAAATGGGTTCTCCCCACCGTTGTCTCATACATGCGCAACTGTACATTTGTATTTTGCGAAATTGTTTTCTCTAGTTTTGTTGGCATTCTAATGTAAAGAGTCCTGTGTGTAGCAATAAAACTTAATTGAAAGAAATATTATAAATATCTTAGCTTTATGCCTTTCGATTTTAAAGGGGAATCTTTCGAAAAAACCTGCGAACCCGTCAATTTTTATTTTTAGTTTAGAATTTGTATACGTGTGACTCAAATATACAGTGTATCTCAAAAAAAAAACAGTTATGACGTTGTTGCTCTTATTTTTTCAATATAAACACTCACATTTTATTATAGAATTGAAAAAGGCAGATTTGTACATATAATAATAATAATAATAATAATAATAGCTTTTTATTGACGACATTTCATTACATTATAGTAATACAATAACACGTGTAGCAGTTAAACATTAATTAATATGCCGTCAAATGGTTCCGAGATCAGCTCCACGGATGGCCAGGAGCTGCTTTTATTCTCGGGCCAAAAAAAAAAAGAACTAAAAATTAATTAATTTAGAAACTAAAACTAAAAGAAAACCTAACCTAAATTCGTGTCTGGTTTTTTTTTTTTTTTTATATGTGCAGAAAATGTATGTAGAAATAGAAGAAAAGAAAAGAAAAGAAAAGAAAAGAAAAGCAAAGAAAAGAAAGAGTAAATATGGATGGTAGTGATATAACAAAATTTTGAAGAAAAATTATTGTAAAAATTAAAAATAAAAAAATCGTATGTTTGGATTGAACCCAGTTAAAGCCCTGATAATAGTCTTTTTGGACGTTATCGATGACATTTGGGGTAATATTTCTCATTTTTTTGGTGTATTCGTGCTTTTAAATATTCTAAATTCGCTGGGTGAGTCACATATCCTTTACTTTTTAAGCATCCCCACAGGATATAATCCAGAGAAATTAAATTTGGCTCTCTGGGTAGCCACTCGATCACCCCTCTCCTATCGATTCAAATGATTTGGAAAAACTACATCCAAACAAGCGCGAACAGGTAAAGCGTAGTGTGGCTTGTGAAGATCTGGTTCTCTTAAATTCGGATTCAAAACTAAAGAACTCTTTCATCAACTATACTGCACCATATGATCACTTTTTGAGGGTTGTGTGTATGAATTTCTATAAAGGAGTGAGAATTTTCAGTTTTACAATAACGACAATTTTGCTGTCATTCTGACTTATAAGCGTTTCTTTGAAACGAAGTTTCCCCTCCTCGCCTCCTCTTATTTGAGAAAATACAAAAAATCTGTTCAGTGTAAAATATACGCAATTTTCAAAAAATTCTGATTTTCATATTTGTCATAGACTTTAAGTTTTGTATAAAAATAACAATATAAATTTTTGGTGTGTCACGACATCTAGCGGTCATCTTACAATTCCCTAGATAATTTCCAGATGTGCCACTTTAGTCAGTGGTATTTTTTCCCGAATTTGTACCATAAACTGTTCTTGAGATATGGTCGAGCACCATTCTGAGTTGACCACCCACATACCAACACTCTCATATCAAATAAAAATTCTGTCTTGGTTACATTAACTACACTAAAGAAGCGTAAGGGATAAAATCAAATAAAATACTTTTATTCTATTATGTGTAGGTACGTAGCCAGAGAAAATTTAACATTACATACCTATGGTTAAGTGGCTACCTAATTGTTTTAATTATTTAAAACGAAATAAATCAAGTATTAAACAAATATTTTCTTATAGAGATCTGCACAAACTGAATCTATAGGTACAGATAAAACATCGGTAACCCCTGGTTTTACCGATCATGGGTTTATGGGCCTTCATTATTCAATTGCTGATGAGAGCCCATGAGTCCATATGATATTTCAGAGTCTCGTTGCAGTAATCTTGAAAGCAAAAAAACACGCCTTAACGAGATTCTACCAAGCGATCTAAGATCCTCTTCCGCTCTAAGGCTGGACTTATGGGTCATTGCTAACGTGCTTCTGACTAACGCCATCGCATATTCGCACAGTGTTGGAATTGCAAGGTCTCTGTGTAACAGCGCGTTTCTCAGAAACCAGGGTGCGGTACCTGTGTATAATGCGTGGTACCCTGTCCTGACAACATCTGTTCAACATCTTTGTTTACGATTTAGCGGCGCTGGACCAGATCAGGGCACCCTACGTCTTACAAATTTGGTCTACCACAGTGGTCGGTAGACCAGTCTCGTCACACTTGGATGTCTGCCAGGTCATCGTCTGGATGTTGTATAAACGACGGTATTATCGGCATAAACAGCCAATTACGTATTCGGGGACTTAGGGATATTACTGGTGTAGAGTATAAACAACTCAGAGCCGAGGAGCGATTCCTGAGACTAGAGGATGCTGCATTATACTGAAAACCGCATTTATGATCCGGAAAACATATCTGTCTCTATTACCCAAAGAGTTCCACCTTCTTCTTCCCATTATGTGGGATGCCATCAACCAATTTCCGGCACTGCAGCTAGGTGATTGACTCATAAAATATTTAAATTTATTTTAGTTCGCGCCTTCGATATAATTTACAAAGGGATCTCTTAGATCCAGCGATGCCAGATCTCACGATTTTGTTGCCAGTCTCACGATCTCATGATAAGAGTCATTTATATCACGATTTTATTTAAAAAAATATAATAAAAAATTATAAAAATTTTAAAAAAGTGTTCAACATGATTTAAACCTAGCGATTTTTTATCATTTTCTATATTGGCGGCATCAAATAATCAATTTTAACGTATATATCTTCACTAATAATGCATAATTGAACAATTTACAAATTGGTATATTATAATAATATAATAAAAACACAAATTTTACACCACAAAACAAAATACTGTTTCACCATTCCATTTACGCGGATAAACATAATATGCATTTAGGGAATTTTAGTATAAATACCGCCACCTAGGACTTTCTCCAACTTTGAAGCTGTTTTAGCTCGTCCCATAAGATTTCCCACCCCATGGGTAAGAGTGCCCACTGTCGGGAATTTTTTGCTCTCCACTGTACATACATTCAAAAACTATCCAGTTACAATTTATCACGATTTTAACACGATCTGGCATCACTGCCTAGATCATTAATGTAAAAAAAAACTTGGAGTGCGACGATATTTACTCTATAGAGTTTGCGTTTATATGTAGATCGTTACCTATGTTATTTCATCGAAATTACATCTTAAGAAAATTGTTTTCTAAGTTTCTTTTTTTTTTCATGTGTTGTGGGTGCTTAGTTGCAGTTTTGTGAGAGCATTATACCGCCTGTTATAATGCCGCGTTGTTAATCACTTTGCCCCAGACAACGAATGGTAAGTCGATCTGGATTTTCTACTCTCCGAAAAAATGTCACCGTGTCTCCAGAGAATCAAACTTGGCTCCTATCTTTTTGCCAAAACGATAGTCTTACAAGATAGATATTTTATAGTACTTACTATTTTCCTGACTTTAGTTTGAAATGTTTTAAATTATAAACAACTTGACATTTTTAATTCAAAATCTTTAAGTTTAGTTTGTTCCACTTTGGTTACAACAGGTTCACTTGAACATAATTTACTTTGTTTGCGAATCTCACTCTCGCCCAATTAGATATATTACCTAAAAGCACGAACTGTTACTTCACTTGAAATACATACATTTATTGTTTCTGTTTACTTGCCTCTGAGTGTTTTCTGAATTCAGTTTTTAAATTCTAGTCGTTACCCCTTAATCAAATTCAGAAAACTAAACGTATAAACAACGCTGGCTGCAATATAAATCAGATATGTATGTATATAGAATATGTATGTACATATGTATGTATATGTGGTTAAAAAAATATGTAAATGGTTCCGTATATCTTGATTGCCTTCGAAAAAATCTTTCTGCACTATAATCATCCTTAAAATTCCAGGTAGAAATTTTGCTTCTTCAAGATATTATTATTAAGATATTCTTTAGAAACAGCATAATAGCTACCTAGATATTAAATTTCCAGTTAACAGCGTCTTTGTGATTTTCAGATGTCGTTATTAAATATATACTTATATATCAAGATCCGTATTTAGTTGTGGTAGAAACGTGATCGACATTGAAGAAAAGTCATCATATTTCAACACACTAGCGGTTAGAACAACCTCCTACATAAAGGCGACGATGCGAATCAAACTCTGTTACACATTGTACGCGCGAAGTAGAGCATGTGGGCTGGTATGTGTATGCGTATATCTCGCCTTGAACTGCCGATATAGAATTAACAAGAGGACCGCACTTATCAGCGTTCTCAATTTTTGCAGCACTTAAAACGTTTCTTCTATTTATGTACCGTATACTAATTACCGCCGTATTTAAATCTCTGCTTGGTTGCATTAATCGTGATATTAGTTTTCTTCTCCGCTATATCCATTGTTATATGCGATGCACTACGGCGAAACTGTCTATATAAGTACATATATATTATGTTATATATAGAGCTACAATACAATTTCGCGTCTCGCCAAATAGAAGAGAAACGACTGAAACAACAAATGGAACGCTGAACGTAGAAACTACCTCGAAAGCGTGAAAATAAATTATCGCATAAGAATTATATTCAGGTTATTGATGTCTTTATTATTGAAAATACAAGCGAAATGATAAAAGCTGTATTATTCAAATACGAAGGATAAATAAATTAATCGCTCAAATTACTATATAGGAAAGTTGTTTCGGAGTATTTCGAAACGATTTGCAAATAGAATTATATATAATTTGGTGTCACGCCACCTTTCCAACTAATTGATAACCGAGACCAAGTAAGTATCTGCATATACACAGGACTTTAATTTATGTCCATTCAGTACTTTACCACTACGTATTTGATAGAATTACCAAAGTTGCGTCTGTAGGTATTTATTATGCACACATGAAAGCGTAAATTTGCTTCAAGTAACAAGTGTGCTCGTAAGCATTATTTATTTTCGTCAATCTAGTCTAAGTAAGTCAATTATAACTGGAACGATAATAAGTTGTTTTAAATTAAACGTTTTGTTACACAGCCTGCATAGGGCTTTTACTGCCTGGGATATGCTGACGACCTAACAATAGTCGTTAGAGGGCGATTTCCAAAAGTTCTGATGGAACAGATGCAAAGAGCTCTAAACACGGTGGACAGCTGGTGCAAACAAGAGCGACTAGTAGTCAATGCTCAGGAAACACAAGTTGTCACGTTCACAAGAAAAAGATCGTTAGAAGGTCTGCAACCACTAGTGGGGAAAGAATACCACAGGTCAAAGAGACGAAATACCTAGGGGTATGGTTTGATCAAAGGCTCACGTGGAATACGCATATCCAAAAAATAACCAACAAAGCTACTATTGCCTTGGGCAGGTGCAGGAGGTTATGTGGAAAAAACTGGGGCCTTAGCCCCAAAATGACTCTGTGGCTATATATCAGGGTAATCAGACCCATGATAGCATACGGAGCAATAGCATCGTGGCCAAAGGTGCAACAGGCGGGGGCGGCCAGAACGCTGGGTGGCGTACAAAGACTAGCTTGTCTGTGCGCCACAGGGGCAATGAGATCGACCCCCACAGCCGCAATGGAAGTCATCCTAAACCTGCCACCGCTACAAATCTTTATACAAGGAAGCGCTAGATCTGCAGCTTACAGACTTATGCACAGTCAGGCACCGATAAGTAAATCGCACGGTGCAGAACATCAAAAACTACTGGATGAACTCAAGGCGGGGACGCCAAGTGACGCCATGGTTCAGAAATTTAACCTAGATAGAAAATATCAGGTTATAATACCAGATAAGAAGGACTGGGAGTACGGCCCCCCAGTAAGAACGGACTCAAGCTGGTATACCGACGGCTCTAAAACGGACCACGGCGTAGGAGCTGGCATTTATAGAAAGAAGCCGTTCAAGGCCCTTTCATTGAGCTTCAGCAAGGACTCGACAATTTTCCAGGCTGAGGTTGCTGCGATTCACCACTGTGTCAGAGAAGTAGACAGTTAAAGCGATTAGTTCCGCAAGTGCTGGCTCAAAGCTGGTTTGGGACTGCGTAAGAGCCCTAGATGAGGTAGGCACCCTAAGGAAAATAACTTTGGCCTGGGTCCCCAGCCACACGGGAGTGAAGGGAAACGAGGCGGCCGATGAGCTGGCCAGACGAGGTTCGTCAAGGCCTTTCATAGGAGCGGCCCCTTCCTTCGGCATTACCATTCTGTCAAGAGGAAGAAGAAAACCCAGTTCATGTTTTGTGCCACTGTGACGGCCTAGCGAGGACGAGGTTTCTAATAATGGGGGTAGAGAACCCCACAGCCAACGGCTACACAAAAGAGCCGCTCTCAAAAATGATAAGTCTGATTAAGAAGGCGAAACTAGAGAGCGTTCTCTAAGGTAAAGGGGATCACAATAGACCTGTAAAGGTCGCGGCGAAACAGGCCCGCATGCCACCCCACTTCTAACCTAACCTAACCTAACCTAACCTACACATCCTGCATACGACATGCCATTATGTACATATATATTTACTTCTATGCCACGCTCAATTCTTACTGAATTGATATTTTATTTAAATTATCTTGCGTCCAATGTCTAATGAATATCCAATCTTATCCCGACTAATTCAAATTTCCATCAGTTGCCCATATGAGCCCACATAAGAGTCTGTATGTTGACCAGACTTCTTAAGCTTACTATGGATGAAACTTGGGTACATTTGTACAACCCAGAAACAAAGCAACAATCGATGAAATGGAGACTCTGGTTCTCCAAAGCCGAAGAAGTTGTATTCTAAAATTTGCTGGAAAAGTTGTTGCTTCAGTTTTTTTAGGATTGCCATGGAGTAATCATGATTAATTTTCTGGATAAGGGTGGAACAACAATTGGGAATTATTATTCGACGTTACTGACCACACTACGAGAAAAATTTTTCGAGAGAAAACGCGAAAAGTTGTCCAAAGATGTTTTGTTTCTGCAGGAGAATACCGTGATTTAGGGTTTAAATTACTTGAACAGCCCTCTTATTCACCAGATCTGGCTCTGTTCGACTATCAATCTCAAATGAAGAAAAGTTAAAAAAATTGTAAATTTTCTTGCAATGAAGAGGTGATGGAAGCTGTGGAGGGCTGGTTTGCAGAGCAAAATAGAAATTTTTTTTTGTAAGGTCTAGAGGCATAGCAGATTCGTTATAATAAATGTATCCAATTAAAAGAAGAATATATTAAATAATAATTTTGAATAATTTGGAATCACTCCTCCCATTCACCTCTCACCTTCTCTAAATTACCAGGAACGAAATCTAAACGTGACCGCAAAAAATGAGCTTGGAATAGTAACATATGACTCATAAGTTTTGGGAAAATATTACACAAAAAAGCAGCGTAAATGATCAGACTTTATAGCGTGTTAGTAGAGATCATTTGCAATAGATATAGACCAATTTGCCTTATCCTTTTTCGAGATACTGTGGCCTTTTGTTTACACTACTTACTTTTACTCAAACTAAAAATTTACGAAAATAATGGAACTTTTCCGCAATTTTTCAGTTTGTTACCTAGAGGACATCTCAACACACATTATTGGTGACAATTATGTTGAATACTTGGGTAAATTAAAAGACAAAAGTAATACTTCCGCTTTTGATGACAAATGACAAATACAATAGTTACAAACTGCCGTCAAAGTTCACTCTTGCATTTCTGATGCAAGCACGAGCATCTTTTCGAATTTCTATTAATGTAACTCTGTAAAGTTACAGCTGCATCGATTATTTTTTTAATTAATTCTTCGCGCGTGTTTACTTATGGCTTATGGCCGTTTCATTACTAGTCACCCAATAGTATAAGATCCGTAATCTCCAACTGCATGAGGCTTTCTTGAAATTTGTTGCATTACACACTCTATAGAATTTATATCCATTTCTCGAATTTTTTGATAAATTCTACGGCGCAAAGGTTTCTCATTTACGGCTTTCCACAACATTGTGGTAGTCCTGCCTGCTCAATAGGCCAAAATATTTCAATTAGTCGAGCTTGAGGTAGGTTTGGGGTTTGGTGGATTGTCATTCCTTGGCACAAAAATTTCAACACCAAGATGGTGATTATTAATTAAATCAAGCAATTTTAAACAGACATCCTTAAATGTACATGTTAACATCGGGACTTCTCCTCTTACCCACCCATTAAGTGAACTCTTTGACCTTGAGATACCTCTTTCTGAAATCACAGCCCAAACTAGAACTTTGTCTTCAATTTTTTTTGCGCTGTAGCAACTTCGTCTGGACACTCTCCAATATTATCGGTTAAAAACCGCCAGTTCCTTGAATTTCGAAAGAGTTCTTTGAAGTTTATTCTGTACGTATCGTAGGAATTTCCTTCTCTTACGAAATTTTAAGTTGTTTCTTGAAAGTGTTCTCTGTAGATATATGAAATCTCTGTGTCACTCTATTTTTACGAAATTTATTCAGTATCTGCTGTCGTCCACTTTTTTTCAAATTTAAATAGTGTATGTCTTGCTTTTAGAAATATTTTCTAACTCAAAAATTCTACATTGTTGCTTTGTGTATTTTTAGTATTTTCAAAAAATTGTAAAGTTTATGAGGCCATTTCTTAAAGATTTTATTGACTAAATGAATAGGACAGCTGTTGTTTGTAAGTGTCTGATTTTAATTATTTAAAGACTTGACACAGACGCAGTTCTTCTGTTATATTTGAAAAGTCACTAAGTATGTGGGTTTTATGTAAAGATAATTAAAATTCCATTTTGTTGCGTATTAGTGTTAAAACAAGATAGTTAATGCAATTATTATTTTATTATAATATTTAAGTGTACTGTTCATTTTTGTGATACTTATTAAAGAAATTTAAAATCATCATTTAAGCAGTTTTAAATTGTTAGTTATTAGATGAGATATAACAAAATTTGTCAATAGCTTGACTCGCAAGTTTTTCTGGTTGAGTCGAAAACTTATTCACCCTAGAACTAGGAAAAAATTGTATCGAATAGAACAGTTGGTATCGAAGCCTGCAATATAAATCGCAACCATTGAAACACAGCTAATGTCAACAGGAGCGTTATCCTAATGAAACAGCACGCCACGTCTGAGTTTTCTCCTGCTCTTTTCTTTGGTGGAATTATGTAAAGTAGCATAATATTACTCAGTTATAGTCTGACCACATGGCATCCTAAGAAACTGTGGCGATGATCTTGCCCGCAGATGCAGTTGCACGAAACTTTTTGATTGAGAATCATAATGGTGAACCCAGATTTCATCCACAGTAACGAACCATGCGAAGAAATGTTCAATAATGTCCAAAATCATCTCTAAAATGGCCTCTCGAATGCGTTTTTGCTCTCGCGTCAACATTTTCAGTGCCTATCGTGCAGCCAGCTTTTTGAAGACCATGTCATCGACCAGTTCAATGTTTTATTTGCAGACAACAAGTTTTTGGCCGCCCATCACCAGCACCTTCTTCACAGGTTTCTCTGTCAAGTTTAAAATCTCGTGCCCTCCTGATATGAAGATGCAGATTCGACCAGTAATTGTACCATATCCATATGAATTTCTTGCAGAGATATTTGATAACCGCTCTGTTCCCAAATTTGTCTATTTCAGAAATTTGTAACAATTGGCTGTATAACTTAATAATGCAGTAATATACACCAACTAAAATTCGTGTGACAATAATATCTGAACTGCCCTCATAATATCAGATACAATACTACACAAAATTAATTTTTATTTCAAATTAAATATAAAACAATTTATCATAACAGTACAGCGGTCACTGTAACATCGTTTAAATCGCTATTTCCGCGAAAAAATCTATATCTATGTACAACATAATTAACATAATTATTATACTATGGAACCTACGACCCATATTGCTAATACTGCTATAGCGTATCTAATGCAACTACAACATAACCAACTCAAGATAAATACACATCGCATCATTACGAAGGCAATATTTCGCGTTTGTAGGAAAAATTGCAAACAGCAGCTTTCCCTCACTAATCTCTTTTAAAGGTAAATATTATACTCATCTGTTGCTCGAAGTTGTTGAACTCTATGAATTTCTCGGAAGATTTCCCTGTAATTTTCAATTAAGGCAGTTTATACATTAATGTCAGGCAAGATTAATATATCCTAATAACCTGAATTACAATGCATAGCTCGCATCTTACGTCGAACGGTCAACGTTGAAACCTTTGATGTACAAGGTAGTCTCTTTTATATACTATATGTATGTACATATATACAGCGGATGCGAATTTATGAATTTTTAAGTCTTTTGCGAATTTATGGACTCCTGATTACAGACTCTTATACTGTTGTTGTATATCAAGTTGGCGCATTACGATGAAAATCACACCGAGTTTAATCAATCAAGTTATTATTGGCAACTGGGTTATAGGCAGGAACATATTTAAAGGTATGTAAGGAAGATAATCATAAATATTCAAAAAAAAATCTTACTCGGGTATAATTATAAACTGGCGGACAAGATAAATCAAACTGAATTTTATTTGTATATACCAGATAGGGGAGAAATTATTATACTACGAAAAGTATAAAGTCTGTGTGGCGTGCAGTGTTAAATTACAATTACCTTTAATGAATCTATATAAACTGTATAATTTTCAATGGTTACGAATTTCAATAGGCACTACTAAAGTCCAGTCGTCACCAATATCAATATTGAATACAGAAAAATATTTTTGATGAAGTTAGCAATATCCAACCCGAATTTCTGACCCAATACTGTAAGAAAAGGCGATGAATTTGCATGAAAAATTGAATGATGAAAATGATGGATTTACAGTAAGTTAAGGACAAGACCTACAGACCAGCTAGTGCAGTACGTGGTACAATTAATGAGTGGATTATAAATCAACACCAACTAAATTGGAACCATGTAGCTAGACAAAGGCACAGCAAACGTATGATGAACGATTAACTGCTGACTTACTTGCATTAAACAGGACTCAGCTTAGGGCAATAACATGTCTATTAACAGTATATGAGTGTCTAAGAGGTCACCTGCACAAGATGACGATCTATAAAGATAAACCCCTATGCAGACTCTGTAATGAGGAGGAGGAAACAGCCTCTCATATCAACTTCGAATGCGTAGCATTAAGTCAACGTAAACTTGCTATGCAAAGCGCATTTGATTTAGTAGCGCAGAAAGATTTACCAAATAGGCTTTTAAACCTGATCGAGACAACTACCCTATTTGAGTAAAAAAATCAATCAAGTTAAGGGTGAGTACCACTGGAAAAAAAGGCTTTGGATTCGTAATAAATAAATTCCATGTCAAAAAAATGTCAGCCAGCGACTTAGCTTGAAATGACTTGATTTAAAAATTTAAATACCTTACTAGGTATAATAATCAAGTAAAAATAATCCTAGGAAAATTGCCAAAATTTGGTGGACAACACATTTTTATGATCGAAAAATTATCAATCATTACCACTATACAAGTTTAAAGACAAAGAAACTTCTTCTTCATACACTATTCTTATTAAACTGCTGCGGTTATCGATCGGTTGACAGTTGATGTGGCAGATCGCTACGATCCGTAGTTGAATTCTCCAAGAGGGCGACGACATTTTTGTCTAAGAATTATATCCCGATCGATCTACCATTCGCTGGTGAGAGCAATGTGATTAACAGCTTAGCATTATAAACGATGTTATAGTGCTGTAACAAGACCATTGAAAACATTTCCACACACACACAAATGACACAGCGAGAGTTGCAGCGGTAATCAAACAAACCATACAACTTAAGAAGCCGCCACAGCTCGCACCCACCACAGCTCAAAAAATAAAGATCAAACATAACACAACATCCCATCCACCTGACAAGGAACATAAAAAGGAGGAAATCACAGTTATGTTCTAACCGCCTAATGGTATGTCCCTCATCCAACCAATCCAATCCAAGGTGTTATAGAATCATTTAGGGAGAGATATCGTCAGATATATGTAGGAGAAGATTAATGTTATAGAAAATTTAAAAAAACATAGCTAAACAATGAGCAGCTCATCGCAGCCGTTACTCTGAATGCAGTAGACGATGATGAAAACAAAGGAAAAAGCGTAACCTCCTCTCCCCTCCCTACCTATTTCTTTACCCCGCGTGGATGCTACATGAACAGGCATTCGATGTGGTCAAATCAACAATAACTTGAAGGAAAAAAAACATTATTTTTGCCATCTTTAAATGCTTAAGTTGTAACTCTAAAATGTATAAGCAGAATCTTTACTTATAACATATTATTCATTGTTTTTACCAGCCCTAAGTATAGTTGCTTTTATGGTTTGAACTTTTCACTATTAATAATTATAAAATGAATTTAATGTATTCCTTTTTTATAATCTGTAGATACATGAATTCAAATTCTGCTCATCTGATGGACCAACATTTTTTACTCTACAACCAATCTTCCAGTCTCGCAGATGAGGAATTAACAATATTCTACTGTATTTGCAAAAAAAAAGGTTTACATTGCACCAAACAAACTCTAAAATGATCACCGAAAAATCATTTTTTCCACGATCGGGAGTAGAAATCAGTTTCTATGACATCAAAATTAAAACAGAAGTAGTCGATTATTCCCAAGGGAGTATAATGCTCCCAAGGGAGTTTACAGTACGGAGAACGTTTGTGATTCATGCAAAAAAAAGATGACATTGAAATTATTTATTGACATTTAAATTAAATGTTACATTTGTAGAATTTTCAAAATTAATATTAGAAGGAATATTATTTCGCTTACATTTACAGTTTTTGTGATTGCCCTAAGATAGTGGTGACCAGTATAAAACCAGCATTAGGTAATTTTAAATACGGTCTTATTTTGTCAATGGAGTTCTCGCCAACTGGCTAACCTCATTTTCCTGTCGTTGATTTCAAAAAAAGGCGCATCTGACTGGGGAGGACGAAGGGACAGATATTTTCGAAACAATTCAAGCATATTTTCCACATCTGTAACATCAAGGTTCGTGGAATTTTAACAATTTTTACAATCTACTACATCCTCAATTTCATCTACAGTTAAATTGACTAGTTCATCAACGACAAGCTCCGCAATCCCCATTTAATCCAACTTTGTAAAAAAAAAATACTTAATAATTGAACTACCTAACAACAAAAGTAATCGTACCTTAATTATTAAGAATTCGTCATCTATTTTAGAAACAATTCAAGTCAATATTTTCCATTTTTTCGCTTAATCCGTCACCGGTTCGTTTCAAAAATGGAATCTTGGGGAATTTGCTTAGTGTTTGTCGTAAATTATCAAGCACAATCATAGAAATTGCGCCCATAATGTGGAAGACTTATAATTCTCATCTTCAGTTAAATTGACTCAATCATCAGTTACTTGAACATTTTTCTCGGTGCACCACTTTTTGAACCGATTGTAGGCTATATCGTATAAAGATCTTGACTTCGTAGGCAGCAAATTGCTTATTGCAATATTTGCAGCCTCCACAATCTCTTCCGACTCACAATTATTCATTGTGCACTAAACAAACTTTAAACTAAACCAAACTAGCACCTTGATTTGACAATTCGTTTTGTTTGTTTATTTTGTAGTTATGACAATAACTTGCTAAATAAATGCTCAAATCCGAATACAGTAATTCTGGTGCTACTTCATAATGACAAAATATGTGTTTTTAAATTAATGAGACCGTGGAAAAAATAGTATTACCATTCGGGAGAGTTGCTATTTTATCCTCGGTGCATTGTAGCCCTCGGGCTTCAAATTGCACCTCTGCCAAAATAACGCATTTCTCTCACTTATAGTATAATATACTATTTCAGGCTTCAGATAATCCGTCTTTCTCGTCCAGATATTTCCGATTCGTTGTGGAAGAATTACAAATTAATATGCAATTTATCATTTCTAATTACAATTCGTTCAAAATTTTATAGGATCGGCCAAATTAAAGGCTTCTCTATTCACTACATACTACTGCAAGGACAACCTGGTCGGTAGAGCTATGATTGCATTGCAGCACAGTCTATAATATACCGTCTAGGGTCCCAATTAGAAGACGACAAAGCTCTGGATTAAGTTAGAGTAAAGTTGTTCATTGACTCAGCAAGCACTGCACAGTTTTCCTAATTTTTCTTTGTCCAGTAGGTACATATTTCTTTACAGACTGATGTACTCCTTCGAAAAAAATGTTACCTAAGCTCTGTTCTAAATAATAAAAGTAGATATTCAAACATTACAATAAATCTATATCATAAATGCAGCACAAAGTGATGTCGTAATTGTCAGCGACGTTTCGTTTAAAATATGTCGTATAGAAATGAGAAAATAATAACAGAAAGAACTTTTCTACGAGAAAAAGCCAAAACAGATGACGGTAATAAACCCTCGTGGTATAATTACAGAAGTCACCCTACTAGCAAAAGCAATAAAAGTGGTTAAGTATTAGAGATGAACTAACATTTTTGCTTATCGAGTGTTATTAGCATCGCATCAAATTCAAAACCCTGATGATACCTGGTAAGCCAAAACTATGAATATAAATAAATATAGGTGACTTCTATAGCACGTATTTGAAAGCAAATTTTAGGTTATCCGAGTCTGTTACTAAAAGAAAAAAGCCTTATTTCCTAGCCAATTAGATGACATTTTTACAAAGTCTCAAAAATCCAGAAACGATTTTGATCACAGAGTCTATCGCTACTATCTACACCTGAAAACGTTCATGCATCATGCCACAAAAAATTAAACGCATTTGTTGATTCAGCTACATACTTATATCAACAAACTTGTTATTATTACTTATTAGCATTTACGTTATAAATGCGATTCACTCTGAACTCGATTATTTAGTAGCGACACGGTTTTCCTTTATTGAAAGGAGAGATATGGTAATATTTACTCCTGCTGAAGTATTGCAGCAATATATTTATCGAAATTGTGCCTATAATATTTTAACTTAAGTACTATTTGACTAGAGTAAGTTGTAGTAATCGACTTCCATCTAACCAGATCATCTTTTATTTATTTTAATCTGAAAATCGTGAGTTCCGTGTTTCTAGGGCAACAAGAGCTCTACATTCATCTCATAAAGTATTAAAGGAATCCTAGCAAGTGTGCTATCAAATAATAGTCTGCCACTTACAAAATTACTACTTTCTATATCCCTTCATGAATGACGACTTAAGCGTATGTACCTTCTACTATCTCATTTCAGACAATCTTGTAATTTTGTCGTCACGTTTTTAGTAGAACAGGAAACCGCTGGTAATTTCGTCCCTCAATTTGTTTCCAACTACGAATATTAATCTGAGGCAAAAACAATAACAATAGAATGGGTATCCCGAGGCACCTTAAACACAATTGTTTTGCTGTTTATAAAGCTCAAGGCTTGATACAGTTTTCTATAGTAGATTAAAATTTAAATAATGATAGCGTATATTATATTGTCTTCTGTAGTAATATCTAGTCGTGCCTATTTATACAATCGCGATAAGAACAGTGTAAATTTGATAAATATATGTGAAGATTTACCAACAGAGTGAATGAGGGTCTATTATTTCGAGTGAATTTGCTGTAAATTACGCCAGCCTGATTTTCTAATAATTAGAAATCGTATATTTCCTTAATAATACACTTCAAAGGAAACGAATGGTGTAGATGGAGTAAAGATAAATCTTTATATATGCCGTGTCTACCTTATGTTTAACAAATCGTAGATATTATTACACGGCACATTTTCTCATTGCATAAGAATAACTTTACAAGAATGACCACCAGCATCGTTAAAACTTATCCGATCTGAACATCTAACACGACGATATTTGTATTTATATTGATGATTACAGTTACGCTGGTATAGTGCGTTTTAATGTAAACATGTAAAATGTATACAAAGTAAGCCTGATTCTTAGTGTATAGACATAGTAATAAATTCTAATGTGAACAAGGTGTGTACCGCTGTAAAATAGCCGATTGGCAACACATTACGGCCGCAAAGGTATAATTTTATACCATATTTTAGGGCAATCTTTAAGTTTTACCACACACATAACAATAAAAATAAACGATCTCGTTGTTAATGTATTATTTATAACCTTTAACTACTAATCTTTTATTCTCTAATATATGTAGTTCTATTTGTAGCTTAATAGGTGATGGTGATAGATAAACATTTCTAAAATAAATCCAAAATTCCATCAATTTTTATAAATATTAACAGAATACATAACAGCACTGGTGTCAAAACAAATTGACATATTAAAGACTCTGGTACTGCGTGGTACTGTTATTCTATTTATCAACAGTTTACATTCAACAACAAAAAATTGTGTTGACCTGTGTTGTCAATAAGCGAAATCTACTCAACTGTTTTTTGACTAGTTTATTAGCCGTTCAAGCTCCATAATTAGCCTAGGAATTCGTAGAAAAATGATTGGACATAAAAGAAAAAGAAAGTAGTAATTTAATAATCTTGAAGCTTCTTCATGAAAATACTATACATTCTCGTGAATAATGAAGCGTTTGTAAAAAAGTATTTGCACAAATAGAAACTTATACTCGCATCGTTAAAGAAAATATAATAATCATTGAGTCAATGGTTGGAAGAACTAGATGCAGTTACACTACAATATTTAGCAACGAGGGAATCCTATTTCGCTTGCAATGTTTTCGAAGAGAATACTTAAAGATATGTGTGATTTTATATGACCAATATTCCATGTTTTCTAGGAATCTGGGCTCGTATAATACAGATAATCATCGGTAACACCAGACACCACAACACATTATCATTCGCGTCATCAAAACACATGTCCTGAATTATTTAAGCGTTGTGGTGTTTGCTGATACTAAACATGGCAAATTCGCTACACATGTCAGCGGCGTACGCATACAATTTTGCATTTAATTTAAATTATAAGAAAAAAAAACGCATAAGACGAGGTTAAACGAGCTCAGCGATCGTGGAATATTTATGCGCGACACGACTGCGTACTAATTCGCAATTGTTGCTTTCATATGTACAGCTAGTTGGCCGATCGGAAACCCGATAACGCTCGAAATATCTCACGCTATATGTGGGATGCAAATATGCCCTGTTCAAGTGTTACCGATAATTATATGTATTATACACTAACTATCCTGGCAGCATGGTAGAAAATTTGATTATTTTGATAATTGTTGAATATGTTAAATGATGATGAGGCATTGACGGAAAACATATTGCATTCCAACCTCAAAAAACAAGATTATTTTAGCTGTTGCTGGGGCAAATTAAAAATTTATTTGTATTGATGCGTACAGATGTGAATGGTCCAATTTCTGATAGTGGTATGTTGATGAGAAGCAATTCTATATTAGTTTAGAACAAAATAAACTTCATTTTACCACCTAACCCAGTAGCAAACAAACAAGAGCCTGTACCATATCCATTTTTTGCTGATACAGTACTTTCGGAGGAATGGCAACATGAGCAAAAGATAAGCAACTATAAAATTAGTAGAAGACGTAGAGTAGTTTCACAAAGCTACAAGCGTTAATAAGCTGCTGAAAACATAGCTTTATAGCTGATTAAATAGCAAAGAGCTTGGGATATCAAGTCAAGGAATATTTTAATGGCATAGGTGCTGTACTGCGGTTAAGTGCTTTAAATAATTATTCTTATTTTATGCGTATACAATAAAAATATTATATTTTGTTAACATGAAGTGTAGATATAGTGCCTACATCTGCGAGTTAACAAAATACTACAATTTCATCATTGCAATCTTCCTATTACCTATTAAGTGCATTTTCATCTCATTGTTCCTTTGAAGTTGCTATTAAAACATGGGGGTTCAGAAACATCACCGTCAAAAATATGATTTCCTCTTCTTCTAGAATATTTTCCCAATCATCCTATAAATACCAAATTAAAGCAATAAATTAGTTCTTATAATATACTAGTTTCGATGTTAAATTTAATAATGCCTCCTCAATCTTATTAGAAGTGATAGGAAACTGTAAGTCTTCTGAATCACAAACAAGTAGACTTACATAATATGTAAGTCTGACCATTTCCACCTATCCCAGTTGGTTGTGATTTCCTTAAGTTTTTTAAATACAAGGTCGTTTCTCTAGTCCAACGCATTATGTAGTACAGATATTATACAGGGTGCTTCATTAATTATGGAAAATAATTTAACTGGAGATAGTACATGTCAAATAATGACCATTGACCAAAAATATTATTCAAAATCGCACCGTTTTCGAGACAAAGGTCTTCAAAGTTCCAGAAAAAAATGAGTATGTTGTTTACATAGAAAGTATTGATGAATAATCGAAAAATTGTCCTAAAATGACAATTTCGCCAGTGACGTAGAACGTGTTTTGCTGTTTAAACAATTTTTAGCAACAAATCCTTCCGAACTTTCTGGTTCTTCTCGAAAACCAAGCATAATACGAAGTATCTACAAGAAGGTGATGCTAATTTCATGCTTGTAAATCAAAAAACAAAGAAGTTCTATTGCTGTTAACACAAGGTGATATTTTTTTCCCTTCGTTGTAATGTTATTAATTTCGGAAAACTCCACCATAAGAAGCGTCTAATAATACTAAATCGCTAGTAAATTAGCTTAACCTCGAAAACAGTGCGATTTTGAATAAGACTATTTTTGGTTAATGGTCATTATTTGACACGTACTATCTCTAATTAAAATATTTCCCATAATTAATGAAGCACCCTGTATATGTACTGCAACGCTACCAACAAATTCTATTGTATTGTAGTTATATAAAAAGCTTGTAACAGACGCTCATAGTATATTGTTTTAAATCACCCCGCGAACGAGTGCAACCATTATAGATCAAGCATTAGAAGCAGACCACGTGGTTTCGATCTCCCAAGTCTCCTCAGCACAACTACCAATGCAAAATCTAATATCATCGCACTTCGCATTTCAATTGTATAATGCCTGCAACAGTGGACTAATTCCAACCTCGTGCCCTCTAGTGGGCAAGGTCGAAAGTAGCACACTGCCGGGCACTACACAACACAAGGCATAAACAAATCTGTTTTCATTAGATTGGTTCAATAATTTAAAAAAATATTTTGAAGGCTGTGGACCTATTGCAATTTGACGTAAATGAAGTTAAAGTTGAGAGACACAATATCCTTCATATTCTAATTCGTCATTATTCATAATTTGAATGATGTAGAGCTGGCAGCATCAACTTCTTTTTAAAATCTTTGCAAACAGTTTTTGTGAAATCAAAAGAGTGAAAACTACCGAGTTGTGGCTAATTTGCCAGAAAACTATAAAAAGATACAGTGCCGAATGTTATTTTTTGCAGTCACATTTGGATTTCTTTCCCACTAATTTATTCAAAAAAAATGATATCAGGGTAGGTGAAATGTTCTCGTAATGGGAGATTGTTGCCGGTTTCTCATTAGACAAGGCAACAGCCAATATAAAAGTAAGAAATAGCTCTATTTATGCAAAACTTTGATATGTCAACAATTTTCCTTTATGTACAGTTAGGTATTTTTGCATTCTTGATACGAATTAAACGTTCTAATATCTGATATCGAAGGCTTCCACGGTCTCAGTCTCTGTTATGAGGGCTTCCGGGTTTTGATCGCCTCATCGTAAAGTACAAAACGAAATAAAGTAAAAAAAAAAAAAAATGAAAAAGGGCAGAAGGTTTTCGCCTCTGGCGTGGTTGACACGTCGAGTTACCATAACCTTCTGGTGCCCCTCACCTAGTTTTGCTCCTGAAGAAGCCACTTACATTAGTAGCGAAACGTCGAGGTTGAGTAAGTTGTATATATAATGTTTGTCTTTTTGTTTCTAATTTTCATTTTTATTTTATTTTATTTAGTATTGTATATATGTACTTTATGCCTAGTTTTCATTAGTAGAATTAGTGGTAGAGTAACTACAGCACTTTTTAGACGAGCTAATTCGACTCTACCCACTTTACTCTATCGACATCGTGCAGTCTACTCTACCGTTTCCGTTTACATTGGTAGAGTTATAATGATAGTTAGTAACTCTACTACTAATTCTACTAATGAAAACTAGGCATTACTATGATGCGATCAAAACCCGGAAGCCCTCATAATACATTCTAATATCTGTTATGTCAAGATTTTTGTACTTGCTGAAAAGTTGAAAAATTGTACTCGAAGATGCTGGACTAAAGAAGGCCGGGCAGATTGAGGTGACAACAACTCGCATAAATGGTTGGAGTATCCGATACAACAATTTTTAAAATCCTACACGATCATCTCGGCATGTCTAACGTCAGCCCAAGATGGGTGCCGAGAATGCTCACGCCGCCGCAAAAACAACAGCGCGTAGAGTGTTCGTGTGCATTTTTGGACCTCTGTAATGAAGACAAGGATGGTGTATTGAGTCGAATTGTTACTGGAGACGAAACTTGGGTTCATCATTATGAACCTGAGTCCAAACAAGGCTCCATGCAGTGGTATAAAAAGGGCACAGCACCTCCCAAGAAATTTAAAGTGTCACAATCAGCTGGGAAACTCATGGCAACGGTATTTTGGGACTCGGAAGGAACATTGTTGATTGATTATAAAGATAAAGGTGTTTCTATAACCGGAGAATATTACGCTTCAATATTAGAGCGACTAAAAGAAGCCATTAAAGAGAAAAGACGGGGAAAATTGACGAAAGGTGTGCTGCTTTTGCACGACAACGCGCCCGTCCACAAGAGCCGCGTTGCGTTAGCTGCCTTGCGTAAGGTGGGCTTCGAAATTGTGAATCACCCACCCTACAGCCCAGACCTGGCCCCGAGTGATTATTACCTGTTTCCGAAAATGAAAAAAGAGCTGCGGGGTAAAAAATTTACTGCCGATGATGAAGTCAAAGAGGCAGTTTCGGCGTATTTTGCAGATAAAGAGAAATCATTTTTTATGAGGGTATAAATAAATTAATTGAAAGATGTGAAAAATGTATCCGTCTTGCAGGTGAATATATTAAAAAGAAAAATAATTTGGTTTTTTTATTTCCACCCCTTATCCCCCATTCCGCGAATATAAAAACGCTCCCTCGTACATATTTATATATTTTTTATAATATCCCGTTTGATCCGCATGTGTTTCTTAGATCATTTAAATAGGAAATAATGTACCAAATGTTATTGTAAATGTAAATCCACGTTAATCTAACCAGGTGTATGACCCCTTCAATATACATACTAACTAATACAGATATCTTAATTGATCGTGCGTTTTTAATAATACAGTAACATGTAAAGGAACCCATAAGACTTGAATATTGCAAACTCATTGCATTGTTAATAAACGTTTCTATTTCTTAAATAGAAAAAAACTCGCAATGTGTGGCAGTGCATGCAATTAGCAAATCTCCCAGCATAACTCGCATTGATTGGTAGCAATTACATTGTACAGAAGAAATGTCATTACACTATTAAATTTGCCTTATTAGTACCGATACATGTTACTTGTTTCAACCTGGAATCTAACCGTGTATGAAATTTACATGAACAGCAACGTGTATAAATAAATAATGAACACAAATACCTGAAATAACGTTGCTATATTTATGTAGTTATTCGGGCATTGCGCGAATATATCGCGCAGATTTAAAACATACGGTGCATAAAATATCATGTAACTACATGAGAATTGTTTGAAGCGATTTCGTACGAGTTTTCTCCGAATATCAATGCATTAATAAACCAATTAGGTAATTTATTCGGTTACAAATAACTGTATACATGTGTTTATGGATTTGTATTAGCCGCTACAATATAACACTTAAGTAGCGAAGTACAGAAGGAGCAATAAAACACGCGCATTGATTTGGTTCTGAATACGAAATTTAATGTCTCTAGAATTATTACTGTATCGTTAACTGATTTAATTGCCCGTAGAACGTAATAGTAATTGTAATCCACAAATTATTGGTTACCAGTGGATTAGTATAATGACAAATCTCACTTTGAAATTAAGGCATTTGTGGTGTACTATTACCGGTTAATATTACTTTTTCGCTTAGATGGAAAGTTTCCGATAAAATGAAAATTGAAAATAAACCAGCTTTCCTTGACTTGTTAGCACAACAAAGTCTCTTATATAAGAAGGTATGTGGAACAAATACTATGCCAATAATCCACATGAACGATCTATTACCAGTAGCAAATTACATTATACAGGGTGTTGCGAAAAGGCTTTTTCAATTTTAGTTTTTGTACTTAAAATTAGGGTGGATAACCCTCAAACACTTTTGCTTTCAAATACCTCCTAAAAAAGTAGTCTCAAGCCGAAAAACCGTGAGATCGAGGAGGGCAAACGATATCCCCGTTGTGAATTTTTGCGTGAGTATGAGTTGTTGCCCCATCTTGCTGCAAAACTGTGTTTTTTTTTTTTGGTTTTCAAAAATGTGTTGTGTGAAAGTGATAACCGCAATTTCAAACTCATTCTCGAAATGATGATTCCATTTCCTGAAATGAAGAGGTCTTTGATGAACTAAACACTCACCCACGAATTGTTCACTTGGTCAATATTTTCTTCGTGTCTTCTGAGCATATCCTCACGAAAACAATTCTTTGTCAACTATCAGCTCTCCTGCTATTTAACTAGTCCGAGGCCCCTTACAGCTCCATTGTCGACAATCTGCTGTCACTGCTTCAGGTGAAATATAATCCTTTACTCTTCTAGTGGCAACATAATTGGTGAGATTCTCGCTATGACCTGAATACCACCCGTTGATATGGTGTGATATCCGCTGGTAACCCTTTGTAGAGACCTTCTTTATAAGCCTTCAAGGAGGTACCTATGTTTCTCGACTTCTAATGCGTAAGACCAGGCCGGACTGGCGTATATCATTTTGGGATTGTACCACATCGTACAAAACCTCTCTCTTCTTACTACTAGGCCCTCCCACATTAGGCATTATTCTGGATAATTTAGCTAAATTGCACTCCGCTTTCTCCATCACATATCTTAGATGGGACCCAAAAGTTAATTTATCATTAACAATGACAACCAGATATTTTAATTCCTTCAAAATATTGAACTGGATATCTTCACGTTTCCTAGGTCCCTTAAGGATCGTCACTTCTATCTTATGGGGGGCCACTTCCAATTCGTTCTCGTTCATCCATGATACCAAGGTTTTAAAAACAAAGATCTCTTCAACCTCCACGACGATAAGAAGGTCATCAGCGTACCCTATTGTTGATACTCCTTCCGAGGGCTTTAGATCTAGATGATGGAGAGATTGTACCAGCTGAATCTTGTAATATATATGAATATAAATCTTAATGGAGAATTCTTCTGACAGATCTGTCACTTATTGCTAGATGTGTAGCACGACGTACGGCTGATCGTTGTGGATATCTCAGCACCCCTGTCGAACAACTACGATGTCGTGATAGGTTCGAACCGAACTTGCACTTCCATCTTTTTTTGGTCGTCGCTCCAGTTTCCTCAATCTTGTTAATCCAGGTTCTAATCGCATTATCCGACGGAACAGGCTGGTTTCACACAATACTCTCATACACACACAAAATCGGTAGATCATTTAAATTTAGTAGTGTCTTTACCGAATTGGTGACTTGGGACTTAACGGATATTGGTACATAGGTATAATAAAAATGAGTTGCAAAGTAAATGTTTTTAGCACTGAGTAAAAGACTTCGTAAAGGAGTTAATTAACTTATTATTAAAATCATTCATTTAGTTAAATTAACAGAAATCTCTTTTCGACTAAATTTATTGCCGTGAGAATGGTCTTAACATGACGAAAACTGGGACAACTATCGTAATCTGGGGTGAATTCGTGTTATTTGCCCTACGTAGTGTACAAAAGAATGTGTTACGAACACATAAACTTAAAAAGTACAAATTCTCCTTTGGAAAAATCTATTTGAGTGTCTGGCTGTACTTCCTCTTCTACTTCCTTGTCGCTTTCTTGGAATCCATGCCCCATTTCACATTCTGATTCTTTGCTTTCACTAACAGGTGGTCTCTGTGACAATGCGCTTACTCCTTTACCAGGGGCTACATTCAGTTTTGGACCCCGTTTTTATGGACTGTTGTCTCTAATTTTCCTGTCTCTTTTAGAAGATCTATGAAACTCTCTGACCAATGCTTTTCTTGTGTCTTTTACATTTCTGCATTTTTATCTGCCTCCGGTAATTTAGTTAGGACCACCTCAGGATTGCAGGGATATATGGCGCATGCTTTGAATCCAGAGAGAATATTTTTTTCTAAATTTTTCTCTCTATCTTTCATACACAAAGCCAGAAGTCGAGGAAATTCTGATTTCGGTAGGACGCCTCTATTTTTTTACTTCCACTGCAGCAAAGTTTTTCCGCCAGATCTTTTTAAAAGGACCGAAAAAGTCCACGTCTAGAGGCTGCAGCAGATGTGTTAATGAAAGATGGGAGGCCAAATTGTCCCCGATCAATAGTTCAAGTTTCATAGTTTCAAGTTTCTTGAAATGTGGTAAACAGATTTTCTCAAAGCAGTCTTCGAAAATTGTACCTTCAAACCAACCGCTTTTGGATCTGTTATAGATGGTATTCTTTGGTCCACCTACCACCTAGGTAGGATAAAAATGTATTGCCCTGTAGACAACATATGGGGCTAGAAGTTCTCCAGATGCTGTTGCCGCAATCATTATTGAGGTGCTGGATTTACTTGAATCGATAATCCGGTTAATATGTTTGGTGCCTCTTCTGCAAACCACTTTTGCTCGTCCAGGGTCGTCGCTTACATTTGTCTCATCATAGTTGATGATATTTTGACCAGGTACATCCTCTACGGTCTCTTTTAAGTTCTTAAAATAGTCAGCTATAACAGATGTGCTTAATTCAGCTCTACATCTTTTAATATTCTGTGAGAGCCTTTCAGTCAGCTGTTTATGACTTTTTACAAAATGGTAAAACCATTCGATCCCGGGATAGTTATTTCTGAAACGCTTTACTCACTTGCCTTGTCGGTCTAAATAACTTTTCACATGCAACCGAATATCATCCCGGGTAAAGGGATACCCCCATTCCAATACCTGTATTATTCCCTCAACTAAAGCATTTTCTTCATGTTGTGAAAGGACAGTTTGAGCTCCAGGAAGATTGAGATGTTTATTTCGAAGCTTTTCGCACAGCGTTGATCAGGGATACCGTAAGTTTCAGCTGTAGCTCGTAGAGTTCTCTTTTTATTTAGAATATCACTTAAAGCCTTTTCTAAGTCACTTTGGCTATAATTCTTGTATTTGGAATGTGCCATTTTTTTTTATAAATTTGGTTCCAAAAATTCATTTTTTACCGAAATTTAACAGTAATGTGATTTCACTGTTCACAATAAGCTACTCTAACCTCAAACAGAAAATTTTATCTGATTATTTGACTACATTTGAAGTGACACTAGTTTCTTTGCAGGCTTTAAGTAAATATAAAATTTAAGTATTTTTTTCCCCGGCGTATTTTATTATTATACTTACAATTACTGCACAGTTTTTAATATTTTTTCTTATCTTCGGTTGAGGTGAAAACACAATTTGACATTAGCAGCAGTACCAATATTACCATCGCCTTTCTCCTTATCTGATTAAATTCAGCAGCACTTTCTGTTGTTGTAAATCAACCATACCGTTTGCTTATCAACTTAATGTGTTGATCGTCTATTCTAGACGTCACTCATGATGGCCCAATCTGCAAGACTTCCAGTCTCCTCATAGCAACTTAACATGAAATGCACTCTAGATTTTTTAATTTTTTCAGCTATTATGTGGATCAAATACCCTTCCGTATGTAGCGCAAGTATTGTTGCCCCATTTGGAACAGTTGGTGACTTACTACGTGACATTACTCTCTATAAATATCGAGGTACTATGCAATTAACTACAAGCACGTCTACCTATTGACTGAACTGCATAAGCTCGATGCATTGATAGTATAGGATGTTTTAAAATGTTCGGGTATTTTTCTAAGAAACGGAGATGTGATGTCCATACTTCCGTGACCATAATGATTTGGCATACTTAGTTCTATGCTGATGATATAAACATTATCAACGAAACAACAGGTTTATTTTAATACGGAACTGGCTAAAACATGTATAAAATGTTTGCCTCCGAAAAAAACAAAAGGCGGGCAAAGCTGTATTTGATACATTTCGACCGGCAGACATCGAAGATAGTTTAGATTCAACTTTTTTAGAAAGCTACAATACTTAACCTATCCTAGAGTCATAAATCAGACTTAACATTAATGTTAGTCAAAACATATGGACGTTTTGTATGTTTTCTTCTGTCTAGCCTTTTTTATACTACAAACAGTCTTGTAATATTTAAACGATTTTCTGTGAATGTATTGAAAAGCGTGGTCATCCTTACAGGCCCAAAAAATAAATCAAATGTACCTGACATTAAAATTTAATATATTTCTGTAGGAGTTTGTTAACAAGAATACAGCATCGTATAAAGAAAAATGTGCAGCATTATATCATAAACATATATCAAATTCGATGACCAAAACAGAAAGAAAAAAATACCGAATAGATTCTAATTTACCAAATTGAAAAGGCAGCTACCTATAACAAAAAAAGCACGATATATCAATGTTAACTGATTTGGTATACTTCTCTATTTGTGAATTATATACGCTAAAAATGAATATAAATACACCTAAGTGGGGGGTCCGCCTTAAAGAAGCTGCTTTCAAACGTACGAATATGTTGACCTAAAATTCTGTCGAGGAAAGTTCGTGTTAATTAAAATAGATACACATTTTTTAATGGTTTTACGATGTTTGCGTTGCTTTTAAGGCGGTACGTATTAATTAATTTGTTTAGAAGAGCTAACAAGTGCCCGCATGCATTTTCCCGCGTTTAAATGTCATATACAGATCCACGTATAAATGTACTTATACATACATATATGTATGTGTGTAAATATATCAACCAGTTTTCTACATGCCAATGTGGAATTCGCAATTACATTTGAACACCAAACTATCATTAGTTCAATTTATGTAATGTGCAATAATTTGATAAAATAAAAATAGGGGGCACACCTGTTTTGTGGCATTTTACTGTTCAAACTTTCCAGGAGCGTTAATTACGAAGTGAAAATGTGAAACACAAACGTTATTTCTTTTAGTAAGAAGAGAAGTAAGTTATTTGATATGGATGTTATAAACAGTAAAGTAAACGCTGTGGTAGTCAATTACTTAAGTGTGGATACACAAGGTGGAGGTGTTCAGCAAACAATCAATCCAGTATTACAGGAGTGCTGTTTATAATTTAAAAAATGCAGTAATTAGTTAAGATGAACTAATGTACAACACCTCACAGTGATTATCATTATTGAGTTGGAATGCAATTACTGTTATTTAGGCTAGGCTGCACCCTGTTTGCAATCCTGAAATCTGATTCACTTAAAAACCAATACGACTATTACTAAAACTATTTCACTGTTTACTGTTCATAAAGCACGCAAAAAGCTGTGATAAAAAAATGCAAAGCTTGCAAGTTAATCTTTGCAATTATTCTTACAGAAAGTATAAAATTAAATTTTCATCTAGTAATAGTTGAATAAATCAAATTATTATGTAACTAGATTTAGATTTAATTGAGAGTGATATTGCACTGCGACCTATTGATATATTGTGCCCTTTTGCATGAGCTGTAAGCTACTGAGGGTTGCCAACTCTCAGAGCTCCCCATCCAGTTTAAGAGCTTTAATAAACTACAGTAGCTGTGATGGTTCTACAGAGTCTGCAGTCGCTATTCTGTTCAGATCAATCTTTGTCATGTGTTCCTCAAGTTGACAATGCTCTGTAAAAAAACCTCTGAGGATATATAGTATGTTTCTACTTAGTTCTAGCAAAGTCTTTGTTCTATGCTTATTGTAGTTTCCAATGAATATGTATCTTAAAATGTCTCAAATCAGGAGATTCTCCCGGAGAGCTGTTCTGAGACTTCTTTCTCTATCTTTGCGTTCCTTTTTATAGGTGCTCATCCCTATACCGCAAAACGGCTCCGATCGGACAAACGAAATTACGGCGGCCTTCTTCGTTGCCACTGATTCCAGGGTGTCCTAGTATCCAGCATACCCAGCAACTCTGTTTTCTTGGCATATGTTGTTGAGTCTACCGAGGCCCTCTCAGACTAATTTCGAGCTGATGGTGGTGCAGTAAAATGTAACTGAATATTTTGTGTCATTTTCTTTCAATCAAAAAAAATCTCAAATTATTTATCGGCAATTAAAACTACACTTTTCTGGCTTTAAAAATTTACCAGGATATGCTTTCGTCATAGTTTCCATTAATAGAAATGTAATAATAGGGAAACTACAAATTTATGTACAGCATCCTAAGCTGCTAATAA
This sequence comes from Holotrichia oblita, assembly GCA_023690525.1. Classification (NCBI taxonomy): domain Eukaryota; kingdom Metazoa; phylum Arthropoda; class Insecta; order Coleoptera; family Scarabaeidae; genus Holotrichia; species Holotrichia oblita. Next base: position 159,672,779 of record CM043017.1, on the reverse strand, counting down.
TATGATATTAGAGCTTTTTATTTTGCAGATAAAACATCAGTAACGCCAACACCACAACGTTTTATTACTCGGGACACGTGTTTCAAGACCGCATGGGCTTTCTTCATCAACCGAATACTGAACCATTCATTCGGTTGATGATGAGAGCCCATGCGTTCTCGAAACACGTTTCCCGAGTAATCAAACGTTGTGGTGTTGGTGGTACCAATGTTTTACCTGTAATATACAAGCCCACAGTTCTTGAAATCACACTTTTTTATCATTTTGATTAGGCGGAGCTTTACCATTAAGTAACAGTATAGAGCTTCTTTTGTTTCTACCATCATAACGCCATCGAAAAGAAACATAATTGGTCTAGGCTATGTAAATGTTTTTGATCGTTGCTTTAGCCACTACCACATAATGACATTTATTATGAGGCATTTTATTGTATAATCTCAAATTAAATGCCAAAGTTTAAGTAACAAATATCGCTTTAGCACTACCACATAATGACATTTATTATGTGGCATTTTATTGTAACCAAAGTTTATAATCTCAAATTAAATGTCAAGGAATAAATGTCATTATGTGAAAGTGGCTAAGGTAACAATCCATTCACATAGCCTATCTAATTATGATTTTCTTCGATGTGTCTATATTTACTATTAAATTTCATTCTAGCTCATTACTTTGGCATTTTGAAAGATTCGTAAACTGGTTTTTATATTCATAAGATTTGTTTGTTGTACTCTTGTCGCAATTCAAACCGAAACACTTTATCGAAGCCTTTAATATCGTTTGTGAGTAATTATTCAAGAATTTTGTGTTTAATCGCTGATGAAGTTTTTATAAAGCAGATCTATATTTTGGAATAGCTATTTATTTTAGAGTAGTTAATTAATTTCCACTGCTAGATTTCCATTTAATTTCCATGACATCATAGTCGTCCTTATTATTGGGATGTGAGCTCTCGCTAGCTAATCTACTCATTTGACTGTTCAATTCACCACGTAATATGGCAGCCTATAGCAAGATCGCCAGAATTGCACCCATTTATATGGTTCTTTTGAAATTCAATTCAGTAGAGACCTCATAGAATCCACGATGCAGTAAATTAGTTCATCTAACATAATCTGGTCAAGCAATGTACAAGCAATTTCGAGGTCAACATACAATAACCGACAGCTGTCATTTCTTTGCGAAAAAGTAAATAGTTTGAAAATAGGTTATTTTGGATGCAAGATTTATTAATTATATTAAATTTAGGGCGAAAGTATTGCTTACAAAACTTGCAAACGAATGACAATTCTTATTACTTCCTGTACATGTATTGTGCCAAAGTCAATAGCTTTTACATATTCAAATAATGTATCAATATTTTTCATGGAGAAACAGTTAAAAGAAAACCTTAAAAATTATTTGCAAATATATTTAATTATGTATTAATTTATAAATTCATTTTCTTATTCAATTAAAAGTAATTTATACAAAATAATATCAATCAACACTTTATTGAAGCAATTGAATAAATAATAAAATGAACTTATAATAATTGCAACTTTCTAATATATTTAGTGGTATATTTTTGCATATTGATATTTATATTTTTTTTGTTTAATATATTATTTAATGTTTCACAAAATGTAATTCAAATTAAAGGTAAACTTAGATTTAATAATATCTTTTTTATTTCTATTAATTCGTTATTGTAAATTAATATTTGTACATGAACATGTTTAGCTACTATAGCATTAAAATTTGTATTAGAAATAAAAGTGTGTGGGTTAGAAATACGACGGACAAGCTAAAATTATTGAGAAAAAGAAGTAAGTTTAATAATTTATAGGATTTTATTTTAAATACCATTCACCATTGTTTCTTGGTCAAAAGTCACTATGTGAGTAGGGCAGATGTTCTATTACTGTTATATTTTTTCTAGCCAAAAACTCGCGAGTTAAAACTGCCGTATCCAACGATGTATTATCATGGTGAAGCATAATTCGCTTTTCTGGAACTCTACTGAACACTTTAGGAAAACATTTTTCAGTGTACCACATAGCTGTAACTCTCTTTTATCCATCTAGCTCGGCTTGTTGGTCATTGTAGGAGTTTCCTCATCTTGGTGAATCCTTACACGACTCTCTTAGCAGTTGGGAAGGTCGAAAGATAATTGGAAATAATTTGGTGATGCGGCACAAAGCGACTTACCACTGCTTGAAATGCTGGTGATTGTGATTGTCCTCTTCAATTATTGTTTTTAACAAGAGCTATCTTCTTATCGGTAGCAGTCGTAGGAGGACACCCTGCTCGTTAGCGTTAAATTGTATCCAAGAAAGATTCTTGTTTACTAAAAACTGAATCTGATCTCTCTTTGCACTCATAAGCGCTTAAACATTTTTTTTTAGTCATGAAGCTTATTTGTGTGTGCTCTCTCGTTAATTCCATTTTCGTTTACTTTTAAAAAATAAGTAAATTTGCTTATGCTATATAAATTCAGCTTATCCCTCGTACAACTTTCTTCCAATAGTGATGCTATTTCTCTAGATATTTTAGTGCAAATGCGATTTTAAAAATTAAACTACTTATAAATCCTGCACACTGGTATAGTTCACGGCTTGTTAATACGAAATTCAGGCTCAAAGCATGTCTAACAAGCATTTAAAATGTGTAAAGCTGATTATTCAAAAGAATTTTTTAGAGAATCCTATTAAATGGCCTTGCTAGAAAGTTTGAAGTATTATATTGAGTATAGATAATAACTTCCATATTTTAATGAAGCTTTGCAATGTTAAAATAAAATTTGGTATCACAGGAAGAATAGATCCTAACCCCCAACGTCAATAGAATTTTTAATGGATTTATCTGTTTCAGATTCACTATCCCCATATTTCTGACCTTGAACAAAACGCCTATTTCATATGTGTATCTATAGTTTAAGAGAATTTTTTGGTATATTTGTTAACAGGTTATTCCAATTGTATTTTATTATAAATAATAATAATACAAATAAATACTTATCAGCTTTGTAGCCGGATATACAAATTACCATAAGTGCTTAACCAGAATAATTTAGCAACTGGAAATGCACTGATTTATTAAGCAGATTGTTTACCTTACTCCTTTTGTGGAACTTGTTAAATCGTAAAAATTATACCAGTTTTATCGCTTGCCGCATCACATTATAAACCATTGAATTTCAAAAGCGACCATTACGTTGTACGCACATTAAATATTTTGGCAACCATACATAATTACGTTTGGTAATCTGTAGTGGCGGCATTGAAGGATGATTATTTCACCGTCAGATGCTGAATCAACTGCTTCTTTATATGGACAATCGGTGACCGTCCGCTTGCATTTAATTGATAAAGTCTTTCAAACGATAATGAGCCTAAAATAATGAAACTTTAAACTCGTTATTTTATGTCGGAGTTCATTAAAATTACTTTTGAGGCTGTTCCCACTGCCTCTTTTTATGAATACTGATTTTTTTTTGCTAAATGCCAGGTAGAGGACATAATGGTTTCTATTTAATTTCTTAATACAATGTCGACGCAGGTAACAAAATGCAAAAAGGAATTCAACCTGTCCATATTTGGATTAAATGTAATCTTATGTATTTAAAGGTATATATGTGAACAACTACATGTTTTATTTTAATTAATTCAAATTTATTTGGTATTAAATTCTCATAATTACAATATTAAATCTCTATCTCAATGAAATTTCGACTACTGTAGCTTCTTCATGAAATACGATACAATTACAGTCAAACTAAAAACAATACAAAACAACGCAAACAACCTATCAAACGACAAAAAAAGTCAAATATTTTAATAGCAATCCGTTCGAGACGAAACGTAATTGGCAGTTACAAAAAGGTCCAGTGAGCTGGAATTATATTGTACAAGTATACCATTACCGTTGAAAAGTATGTCACAATAAAGGATTTAACAAAGGTAATGTTCGGACCAAACCGCAATAATTACGGTTATTGGGCGTCAGACAAACCAATAAAAAATGTGGCTTTATTTACAAGGCCCACGCCAGCTGAAGTTGCTCGGAATCGATTTTATGTTGTCGGATGCATTTTCGGTTCAGCAGGTATGTGGATTTCGTTGTAGGATGTTCTTGAAAGAAAGTTTTGGTCAACAAAAAATGGTGATTTCGTTAACTAGATTGTACTAATTTGGTTATAGAAATATTTATAAAGATTTGAATGAATAATTTACATATTCTTATAGATCCTAGTTCAATTATTAATAGACACGATAGTTACGAAAGGACTACCAGATAAGTCGCTCAAAAATTAACTATACAGAGTCTTAATTAATCTACATTTTGGGGAAAGTAGTATGTAGGGCTAAAAAACTTTTCTTGCATACATGCTTTAAACCTTAATAGATATTGTTAGTGATATTGTGATGGGCTACGCAGCACTACAACAAGAAAATAAAAATTCCGAGTAAAGGATACCTATTTAATTCTTTTTTTGAGATACAAACAAAAGATTATACAAACTTTCTACATATCGATCTGAACGTTTTGAACATTAATAGTTATCGCTAAAACCCTTGGGTTGCTAGAAGTTCTTGAGGTTCTAGAGGTACGAGTTTTAGATAACATCTGCAGGGTGTTAATCTATAGATTAAAGAAGTGAAATGAGTAGTTCAAAAGTCGCAATTGTTTGTATTATATTTTGTGAACTTGCCACCCTACATTTCCAATTATTATTTTCCCTCTATAATTTGACAAGAACTTCAAAACTGCTTGCCAAATTTTGGTAGCCAATAATTTTTCCAAAATAATTCTATTTGTTCTGAACAAACAATTATGCTCCTATCTTCCACAGTAGCGACGATAACTAAATAAAGACAGAGTAGTAGTCAGCCATTTTTCGAAAATTTAAAATCTTCTGGAATAATATTCAGAACGCCTTATAACCTAAGACATCCATTACAATTTCAATTTTTGATGATATGATCAGCTGTCTAAATTTGCTTGGATGCTTGCAAATCTAACTTCCTGGAACATCCACCAGTATTTCAGATTTTGGAAAATAACAGGCCACCAAAATTTATTCTATAAAATACTTTTTTCGAGATATCTCGACTGCTTTAAGAATGGTCAAAACAAGTTGATCGATTTGGAGTATCCACTATATAGATAGAGGGTCAAATAGTTAGTTTATCGATAGTTTTGCTTTTTCTCGTAATAAACTGGATTAAATCTAGAACAAGCGGAAATATCCACTAAAATCACAAAGTTGAAAAAATAATGGGCTAGTTTTGCACACTTAGGACAAAGTCAGAAGAAGAAAATAGTATATTATTTTATACAGAAGGAAAGTGATACCTTTCATGACAAGCTCGTGTGCAAGCCATAAAAAGTAATTTTTCTTGCAAATAAAAAAGAAAGTTACACTTCATTGAGACCAAAAAATCTGCGAGAAAGAGACGTTTTCAAAATATCAAAATAAAAAATACTTCAGAAGTGTATCTAATGGGAAATTCACACCATGGCAAGTACATACATCCAGAAAAGTGGAAGTTTTTCTGAAATCAAGAACACTGAGCACTATTTAAGACGTACTTCAGCTACGTTACTAATTCATGGTGGAGGAAATATGGAATCAAGAGGTACGGGGGTTGGAGATGAACTGGGGTAGCCGAGAGTTATATAGAAGAATCGGTTGGAAATTTTGAATCCAAGAAGGAACTATTGACGAAAAATGCACTGAATGGTTATTGTTGAAATCAACAATTATAAACGGAATCCAAAATTCGCAATAAGATAATGGAACAGTATTGCACTGGTTTAATTTTCAAAATGCAACAATTTCGCATTGTACCGTTAATATTCAATTTAATGGTAAACAAAAATTCTGTGTAGGTATATGATTACGAATTAATAAGTTAATAAAATTTAAATTGTTAATGATTATATGTTTGTATGTTGCTATAGCAACTTTTCCCTACGACAGAGGAAAAATGAAACTTCGCAGCCGACTACTCAGTCAAAAAATGTCAGATTTATTGACGTTTGAAGAAAAAATAGTTTTTTCGAAAACAAATTCAAAAGCATTATTATTCTTTTATCTTGGAAACAGTTATTTGTTCGAATGAAATTGTTTTCGTTTATTTTACCACACCCCCAAACTATAAACGCTTTATTTTTTCTGCAACATTATTTTCAAAATTTTTGTTAATTCTTAAACAAATATTTACGTTAATCTGCAAAATGTTTATGAACTTTTTGTCCTCATACCAGGAATGTATTTTTATCCTTCCAACACAAATTTCAAATTTAGTTCATTTCAATGGTGATTCTGTTTCACTTTTTGTGATGAAGCAAGTTATCAAGCGCACAACTAACAAACCAACCAGCCCCAAAATAAAATTTTTCCAAAGAATCACAGCCTTTACACTTTTGATAATCCAAATATTTCGGTCAGTGTTTTCCTATTTAAATCTCATGTTATTCTTGTTACATTATGATAAGGCTCCAAATTTCAATAGCAAACAGAGCGTTTAAAAAACAATCTCCATATGCTGTCCTATTCAGAAAACTTAGACCTGTAGTGTATACATATGTATATGCCAAGCACATGTCTTATGTGTGGTCTTCTGTAATCCTCTTTTATTTACTATCTTGCGCTTTAATAATTTGGATGAAACTTCTTTAAATTTTTATCAATGTTATTTGATCTTCAAGAGATTCATATTAATGATAATGTTTCAAATTGTGACATCTGATGATCCCCAAGGTATTAGGCCCTCTATTGTTTGTAATCTAAACCAAACAAAATTATTTGGTCTCAGCTCGAGTCAAAATCTCCATTAACCAGATAATGTTACCTAACTCTGATTGCTCTAGAGCCCGCAGACTTTTTATTAATTTAGGTCCAAAACCGTCTCCACTTAGCACATTTTCTAGCATAAAACAAACAAATTATTGAGAGGTCGCAAGTTTATCGTGGGTAATACGTTTTTTTTTAATACCATTCATCCCATCTATGCATTATAAAAATTACACACCCAACTTCCCACGATCAAACAACATATTTTCAATATCCCAACGATCTAGAAAATATAAGTCGCAGCTCTTGGTTTAAATTTCTTCATTGCGCTCAATTAAAATCTTTATAGTTCCATTGTTAAGATTCTCTATTACCTATAAGACCCTTTATAACTTTATACAATCACTGCGAACATGTTGATGGTATCTTTACGTGAAAATATTCCGCTTCATCACCGCAAATGCACACAATAACACAGACTAATTATCAAGGCGGTGTCCTTTCATCCTGTCCAAAGTTGGCCATAAATCAGAACGAAATCGATGTTTTGTTGAGGCGACCACCGAAAAAACTGAAAGCAAACTTTAATTAAAATCGCTTCGTGACTCCTCGTATAATGCAATTTAAACACGTTTGGCATCCGGTTGAAAAAAAAAATGACAGTCCAGCGTAAGAACTAGACGAGATCTGAAAATACATATTATCATTTATTAATTGCGGTTTTTCGCGTCGAGAAATTTAATGTAATTCATTAAAGTGTCATTCTTTTCGATAAGAATTATACACCCTTTTATTAAATAACGCTTGCTGAAAGTACCGACAGATTCTTCGCGAAATGACAAGTACACATTTTATATAACCGGAAAATATCTCTCGTTTAAAGCAACGAGATATAACTTTAAAAACCAGCGCACAGTTGTATTGCTGTAACGTGAGTAAACGAGAACATTTGATAAAAGATGATTATTGTTTCCAACACAATAGCACATTTAATCGCTAACGATAAAATGTTTGACAGTTTCATGGGATTGTGAATAAGTAAAAAGATATGTACTCTCATAGCCACACCCCCCTTCTAATAATAGCGGAAAATGAACGAAGACAACGCATTTATCAACCCGAAGGCATTACATTGCCATAAAGAACAGCTTCGTAATTAATTGACTACTTTGTGTATGTTTAATAAATAGTTAGTCACGGATGCATCGAAACTCACGCATTAGATATTTCAAGTATGTGAAAACAGACACTGTTTTGCGTTAAGTACTCTAATGTGTATACGCCACTGGCAATGTTAGAAGTAGGTAATATTCGTTTTAATTTTACCTTTCTGCTAGTTGCAAATATGTACAAAATCAATTAGAGAAAACTTACGTACTCCATGAAATTAACATAAGAGGCTGTTAGCTTTTACAACAAATTGGAATATTCAACCAATTCGGGCTGATGTAACCTAAGATAGTTCTTTAGGTAAAACTTTTAATGCTCCCTACTTGTTACTTCGAATTAATAGTTTTTCATGGCCTCTCTTCCAGGCTTCCAACTTTGTGTAGTACAAATAGTAGGCTAGTTAGATCTATGCCAGGTGTTGCATTACTTTGACATTTTCGAGCAGGTGTTGATTACTGCATGCCTCAAGTCCCGTTCCGCCCCAATGTTCAATCATCATATCGTTGGTTCTGTTCTTGATACACTAGATCCTACTACTAGGTTCATAACTGCATACAACTTAATTCCAGATACATTTGCATTTGTAGGACAATAAAACAGGAATGAATTAAAAATGAATTTATTGCAGAACACAATTAATTATACAAACATGTTGCAATGAAATAGGTAAATCCTAATTCAAGCACATGAATTTGACGATGTGCTTGAATTAGGATTTATCTTTTTCATTGCAACATGTTTGTATTTTAACCGATCACCGGTAGTGTGATATGCACGTTTCAAACACATTTGTGTTTTGTTTACAATTAATTATGTTTGCGCTGGCCGATTGCCTACCCGATAACGCTCTAAATATCTCCAGCATTGCTTGTAGTAAGCATATGTCATCATTAGTTTGCTAATAAAAAATCTAAATGTGGGAGAACAGTTGGCAAGTCTACGAGATTCTTCCACTAGAAACCAAACAAGTCTGCTAATTTGCTAATTACTTACTCTAACAATATACAAAAAGAGTATAGAAATCCTTCACAGCGACTTAAAACTTCGTCTTTATCCCATTTATTATCTCTAAACATTCTACAGATGATATTTTTAATCGTTGAAGCAATTGAGATAAGAAAACCAGATTAATATTTGGTCGAAAATTTTTAAATCATTATCTAGAATCAATACAGAGTAATTTTAAATGATTAATGATAGTTTGAATTTCTCGCCTTGCTAACTTTTTATCATATTGGCGATTTGGTTTTGAAGTCCGTGCCGTATAAATTACATTTTGGAAATAAAGATAGATACAAGACTACAAGATTCGTTGTAGTTCGTTTTGATTGATAGTATGTATTTCCTGCTCTCTAGTTGCTTGAAGTTCTTGTAGGTTGCAAAGTCGATTTTGGTAAATTTTATTTTTTAAGAACCCAAATAGATAAAAATATGAAGGGATTAGATCAAGTGACCGTAGTGGCCAACGACCTCTACTAATAAGTCTACTTTGCCAAAATAGGTATACAGGGTCATTCACGGAACTGGTTCGTTAGAACATTTTGATGTTCTTGATATTCAACATTTCCTGTAATACAACTTGTAATTATAACTGATATCATCTGGACTCATCAGCAAAATTATTTACGCCATTGTATCACTTCCGGTTTACCAGAAGTTGACGTCAACTTTCTTAATTTATATGGTATATTTTTTATGAGTTTTTTGTATCGGGCATACAATACTGCATCAAAACTTACTAAGACATCCTATGTCATAAATCAGCCATTTTTGAGTTATTCAATTTATTTCAAATATTGGGCCAATTACAAGGTTATGTTAAAAATTCTGTATTTCTTAGAGCATTGCAGCTAAAGACATCATATTTGGCATGTTATTAGCCGAAATACCATACATCAAATTTACGTCCTAGAATGTATCATAATTTATACAGGCTCGTCCAAAATTAACGTTCATTTCAACCAAGTTTACGTCTATGAAAGTCACCTTTTTTTAATGGAACACCCTATATATTAATGCATTTTTGAATACGCTTAATAATTCTCTACCATTCCTTGTTAGAGTATTTTTTACGGTTTTCGAGTTATAAGTACTTTTCTAGTGAAAGTCCGAAAAATATGCTTTTTAATGCATTTATAGTACAAATATAATATCAATTATGTTGACATTCAAGGATTACGGAGATTTTAAATGCATTAAAAAGCCGTATTTTTCGGACTTTCATCAGGAAAACTCTAATAACTCGAAAACCGTAAAAGATAGAAGCTAATATGTCTAATAATCAATGATAGAAAATTATTAAGTGTATTCAAAAATGCAATAATATATAGGGTATTCCGTTTAAAAAAAGTGACTTTTATCGACGTAAAGTTTGTTGAAATGAACGTTAATTTTGGACGACCCTATATAAATTATGATAAATTTTAGGACGTAAATTTGATGTATGCTATTTCGGCTAATAACATGCCAAATATGAGGTCTTTAGCTATGCTCTTAGAAATACAGAATTTTATATCGTTGCAATTAGTCCTATATTTGAAAAAAATTGAATAACTCAAAAACGACTGATTTTTGACATAGGGTATCTTTCTAAGTTTTGACGCAGAATTGTATGCCTAATACAAAAAACTCGTAAAAAATATACCATGCTATTTAAATTAAGAAAGTTGACGTCAACTTCCGGTAAACCGGAAGTGGTACAATGGCGCGAATAATTTTGCTGATGAGTCCAGATGATATCAGTTATAACTGCAAGTTTTCAGAAATGTTGAATTTCGAGAACATCAAATAGTTCTAACGAACTAGTTCTGTGAATGACCCTGTAGATCGCAATCTGTCAACATCTACACGAGGTGGTGTTTCATATTGTAGAAAATATTGATATTTTCATAAAATGTAGAAAGTAAAACCTATTGCACGGAGTCTTGATCATGACCCCAATTCTCTGTGAATCTATAGAAGTGTCTACAAAATTATAAGTCTTCTTTGTAATTCTAACTGTTATATAGCCTTGCAACTAAAACCGGACCCTGTCTGACATGTACAGTAGATCTATGTACAACATCATCATTACGAAGATTTTCATTATACTATTGACAAAATTTGGTTCTCCAGTAGATTTGCTCTTACAAACAAAGTGTTTACCTTTGATTCGTTCAATAGTTCTATGGTATGATAGCATCAGGATAACTGTCATGAAACTGTTGCATGTATCTGTTCTGTGGGCTTCCGTGTTTTGACCGCATCATAACAAAAACAAACAAGCAAACGACCAAAATTTGTAAAATAAAAATACAAAAATTTAATAAAACGTTTCGCCACTAGTGTAAGTGGCTTCTTCATGAGCAAAAACTGGGCAAGAGGTGCCAGAAGGTCACAGTAACTGCTGTAAACCACGCTAAAGGCGAAAACCTTTTAACAAGGAAAAAATGGACGTGTGAGGCTACATATACAACTGTGCAAAATAGCGGATCAGTGAGCACAAGTTAATGAAGCGAAGGTGTTTCCAAGTACTGGAAAATGGGTAACTATCATCTCAATTGAAATTTTGGCGATATCTCTGGATCTCCATAGCTTCCCTTACCTTTCGTCGATAATAGCGTTGAGATTTGTTTACAATAGATACCTGATCAAAACAAATTTTGTGGCTTTGGACGAAGGAAGAATGTGGGAGATGTTGTTTAAAGGTTTGAGGATGATGATGATCTGTAACGCCTAGTTCTGAAAGAAAGCGGTTTTTAAGTTTTAATTCTTTGTTGATGTAGGATTGGGAAATTGAGATTGCCCGGGGTACAAGAGAGACTTATTTAACAGGTTTTTAATTATTTTGTTGATAGATTGCCGATGCTTATAACATTATTTAGAACATATACTTATTAGTTAAGTAAATATGTCAACGCACTTCACAAGAGAGGATATTTCCATGATTCTATGTACATGATTGACAGTCAAGGTAAATTATAATCACTGTAAATTATTGATATATAATTGTTTTTCTTTCAATCAAAAATTATTTATTTAGCGTTGAAGATATCAATCTAAAAGTGTCAATCACTGCATAAGTGTATATGTAGTATCATAGCTTTCTGGACTATCAACATATCTGCTTTTATATATTTTCATTACTTGATTTGCATTCTATAACAAACATGATTATGTAGCCTTGCATATTATTGCTTTAACTAAACCTCAAGGAACGAGAAATATATGTTAAATTGATTCCAAATACAGTTATCTGAAATGATCAACAAATAGTCCATATAACGTTTCGTATCAAATTTTGCGTATCAATTCAAACGCAATTTATAGGAAAATAAACCTGCGTACGTAGTTTGTTACAATTCAATCAGATTATTGCTTTCGATGATAACTCCAATAGCAGAATCTTACAGCAATAGCTACAGCCAGCTATTACTCTGTAGTAATTTAATTACTTGATTTGAATCTCATAATACCTATTAACTATTATATGTTACACGTAGTGAATCATTGTTATTTCCTACTTCAGTATAATTACATTTTAATACAAATGATAATTTAACAATAACTGCAAATAATTATAATATCTAGCTGTAAGTAATTAAACTAAACCAGGAAATGGTAGCAACTAAGATTTTAGAAGCTATGATTATTATTCTTGAGGTGTATTATTACTGTATACAATAACAATGTTATTATAAATTATTCTGAGCCAGCTGTTATAAATAGTATTATTTAAGTTTATTAGGTCTTAAAATATTAGCATATAATGCAGTTATTCGTAAGGAGATCGTAACAAACAGATCTAATAAAACATTGTTTAGATTGATTGAGGAATTGTAGCCTTATTACGATTGCAAAGCCTTTATCAACTTTAGTCAACTATTTAGATAATTAGTTGTATAATTAAAAAAACTTTATAGATCAGGAGCAAAACGTTGTTTGTATAACAGGTCATATGAAAATAAATAAATATGCATAAAACGCTCAAATATACACAAGTGAACAATTCCTATACCATCTATGGAATCTATGGAAAAAAAAAACATTATCGTGGTTGCAAAAATATTCAACTACAAACTGGAAAGCACTGACCTATCTGGTCAGGACTTTCAACAGGACTTCAGTTCAATAGTTGACATATATTGTGACAATTTACATTTTTGGGTAGATCATTTATATAAACTAAAAAGAGCAAAGGGCCTAGTATGGACCCTCGTGGCACCCCTGTAGTTGTTTGTATTTCTTCCTATAGGGTGTTATTCCAAAAAACAACTTCTTCTTCTTTTATTTAAATATGATTTAAATAAATCGTGTGATCTTCCCCTAACACCATAAAAATATAGTGTCTCAAGAAGCAGACTATGATTTACACTATCGAATGCTTTCGTCAGATCACAACATGTCAGTACTGAATCGTCTGTATCATCGAAAGCTCTTGCGATTTCTTTTACCGGACTGATTGCAACAGATAGTGTATGAATGTTGATTTTATCTAGAACATCATTCACCTCGAAAAATTTTGATAACCTATTCTTTAGAGCCACTTCAAATACTTTTGAGAAAGTCGGTATTAACCCTTAAGTACTCGCGCAGGGGCACTACATGCTCCGTTCTCAGTAAAGCAGGAATTAACTCGCTTATATGATAGGAATAACCGCGTCCGCCTACTTAACCTACGGGTAGGGTGTCGTCATTGTGTACTAGCGTTTATGGTTAGTTAGAATCAGTGTGTTGTGAGATATGGACATAAATACAGAAGCATGTTCCAGCGGTGCACAACGTGCTCCGGCGCGACCACTTACGTAAGTAATTTCTTTTTTTCGATTACTAGTCAATTATTTGTTATAAACGTGTTTTATAGATAATATTATACATTTTTAACGATTTGATTTTATTTATAAAGGTTATTTTATAGTTATAACAATCATACTAATACATCTGTTGCTTTCAGGGTGCCAAAAAATCCAAAGAAATTGACAGATTTAGAACTTGCTTACTATTTGGAAAATGACGACGATGACATGGATATTCCTTCTGAAAGGGAGAGTGACACCTATTGTGCTGAATCTGAGGACTCTGAAGAAGAAATAATTCATGAGAGTGAACTTGATAGTGACTCAGAACAAAGTGAGGTAGAACATAACGACGAAAGTATGGAGGACCAAGACTTTTTTGTTGGAAGAGATACACAAACTAAATGGTATAAAAATCCAATTATTTCTAAGTTTAGTAAAACTGCAACTCGAAACATCATCAAAATTCTACCTGGGCCAACACACCTTGCAAGAGATATCCCTGATGAATGTACAGCCTTTAATAAATTTATAGATATGCAAATGATTGATGAAATTCTAATGTATACTAACCTATACATTAGAAATTGCCAAACTCCCAAATATGGAAGAAAAGAGACGCCAAGACAGTGACAAGAGCTGAGTTACTGGCATTTTTGGGCTTACTTTATCTCTCTGGGGTTAAAAAGGCAAATCATACTAACTTTAAAGAGTTATGGACAGACGATGGAACTGGCATCGAAATTTTTCGCGGTTGTATGAGTTATAAAAGATTTTTATTTCTCTTGGGTAGCATTAGATTCGATGACAAGGAAACAAGATCTGATAGACGAAAAGTAGATAAATTAGCACCAATACGGTCTATTTTAGATACTTTTGTAGCTAACTACAAAAAAACTATTCTGTTGGGGAATTTATAACCATCGACGAGAAATTAGAACCATTTCGAGGCCGTTGTAGCTTTATACAATATATACCGAATAAACCGGCAAAATATGGTATTAAAATTTTTGCAATGTGTGATTCAAAAACATTTTATACCCAAAATCTGGAAGTTTACTGCGGCAAACAACCAAATGGACCTTATGCAAAGCAAAATACACCAGCAGATATCGTGCATAGATTATTAGAACCAGTCAAAGGAAAAATCGCAACTTGACATGCGATAATTGGTATACAAGTATACCACTTGCTGAAACTCTTTTGAAGGACAAGATTACACTGGTAGGCACTTTAAAAAAAAACAAAAGAGAAATTCCCCCGGAATTTTTACCAAATAAAAATAAGACCGTCAAAAGCTCGATGTTTGGGTTTCAAAAGATATTACAATGGTATCCCATGCCACGAAAAAGAATAAACGAGTTATACTAATTTCCACAATGCATAGCGACATTTCCATAGACCAAGAATCAAATAAACCGGAAGTAATACATTTTTACAACTCAACGAAGGGAGGAATTGATACAGTCGATCAATTGTGTAACTCATATTCTGTTTCAAGGAGAACTAGAAAGGTGGCACCTAGCTATATTTTTCACTGCTAAATATAGCAGGAATCAATACTCAAATTATTTATAATGCCTCTCATCCTGATTCACCACAAACAAGGAGAGTCTTTTTTGAAATCTTTGTCGTTGAATTTGATGAAATTACATCTAAGGGAGCGAGCCACAATTAAGTCGCTGCTGCCAACGAACATAAAATCCATTCTGTCAAAATATACGGTCACAGAAGAAGTTCAAGAAGTTATCCCAGAAGAAAAAAGTAGAGGTCGTTGTTGTTTTTGTCCGAAAGCAAAAAGAATAAACACGACAATAACATGTAGTACTTGTAGAAAATTTGCGTGTAAAAACATATTGTCATCAAGTATACTTGCGAAAATTGCTCACAAGAAATCGATGAAGATTAGAATAGTTCTTAGTTTTTGAAATAAATTTTTGTTCTGGAAATTTGACGTCTTTTTTAATGTGTTTTTATTCTTTTTTAGTGTATTTATTTTTTTTTTTACTTTGTTTGATAGTTTGTAAGAAATTAGATTTCTTTTTCTTATTTTTTGTATCCTATATTTTAAAAATATATACATATACATATTTCCTATTATGTTTTTTTTGTATTATATACAATTTATATATTTTCGACATATACTAAATAAACATAAATACAAATTATATAGCTTTAATAGTTTTACAGCACTTTAAAAGTTAGGCGCACAAAGTGCTCCTTGCGACTACTTACGTATAAAAAGCCGGCGCGCCTACTTAAGGGTTAAAGCTGCAGGGCGGTAGTTATTAATATTATGTTTGTCGCCCGTTTTGTGTATTGGCACTACTTTGGATAATTTCAGTTCAGAAGGATATATTCCTTCTTCAATACGTGCGTTGAAAATATTTGTTAGCGGTATAGTAATAACGTCTACAACAGATTGAAGTATTTCGGCTGATAATCCATAAATGATCCATGATGTGGTCACATCAAAAGACTTCAAAATAAAATTAAACTTTTCAAGTTTTCATAAAAAAAATGATTGTTTCGGAGGAGTTCGAAACCGAAAGGTTTCATGTTTAACTCACGGAAAACATATTGACACAATTGCAAAAGAATTCTAAAGCAAATTTAGCAGTTTGAAGGAAATCGAAAAGTTTCAATTTTTTACTCAGCCACTTACTACTTCTGTTGAGGACGTAAGCAGAGTAGACCTGGAATTGTGTGATTTGCAGTCAGATCCTCCACAAAAGAACAGAAATAGGATCGGACTTTTCAAAGTTATTCCCAGGAGAACGTATCTTTGCGAAAGAATTAAAACAAAAATCGTCAAAACAAAATAAATGTATATGCGAGTAATATTAAATAATATTTCCAATTTGATTGAAA